>VZZY01001818.1:192203-266893 GCA_013400335.1 Eurystomus gularis
CCCCGCCCGGCGGCGGCTGCACGCCCGTGGTCGCCTTCCTCCTCCTCCTCCTCCTCCTCCTCCTCCTCTTCTCCCGCCCGGCTCCGAGCCTGCCGGGCTGTGGGAAGGTGGGGAAGGGCGGCCGTGCTACCCACTGACCTCTCCGAAAACTCCAGCGGTGACCTCTGGAGCCGTGCAGGGGAGTGGTGGAGTCACCATCCCTGGGGGGGTCCGAAAAAACGAGCAGATGTGGCGCTTCGGGACGTGGTCTGGCGGTCAGGGAGATGTTGGACGAAGGTTGGACTTGATGGTCCTAGAGGTCTTTCCAACCTTAATGATTCTGTGATCTGGTGCCGCGTTGCTTGTAGAGCCCAAACGGGAGCGTCAGTGGGGCATCTGGGGACACACAAAACAAATCCCGGCGTGAAAGGGTAAAGAGACGGCAGGGGAAGGTGGGGAGCGGAGGAGAAGGTGGCAGGGTGCTGACCTGGGCACAAGGATCAAAGCACCAGTGAAGTGTTGCTTCAAAGATGGTTTGAGTTGACTAGCCAAAAAGAAGCCATAATGAAGTAAACTTCATGTAGACTAATTGCAGCAAGGGATCTGCAATTAGTGGGCACGCCGTGGAAAGAAGGAAGGGGGGTGGGGATGCAGATGGTGAAGAAAAAAAAGAAAAATGTTAGCATCGAAATAGAGCAAAAAGTGAGTTGCAGACATGTTCTGAAGGGGGAGAATGGAAGACGAAGAAGAAAGCATTGAGGGAGCCCGTCACAATATGGGGTTTGTTTGGAAAGCTGTGAGCTCGCTGTACAGCGGCTCTCACGGACATTATGAGCATAATGAAACGCTCTTTCCCACTCTCCCTCAGTCCCTCAGAAGATTATAAGTGTCTCTGGTACCGGAGGTCTCAGATGAAATCTGTCTCCCCCGTCCCACGCTGTTTGCCATAGACAACACATTGTGGTGTGCCGTACATCTCCGTTATCTGCTGTAGGTGTTGGTCCTCGTTCCGAGAGCCTGCAGGGACAGAGCTCATTATTTCACAGTCTTCGTAAACCAGTGTAAAGTGCTTTCTAAAAAGGAGACGCATTTTCCTCCTGCAGCTTATAACCAGCCCTCGGTCCCTCCCGAATGCTGGCCCAGATGTAGGTGAGGCCACCAACAGCAGCTCAGAGGATGGTCAAAGCTAACGCCAGCTCCTTTTCCTTTGGCTCTTGATCTCTTCCCAGAGCTGGTTCCCCACACAGCCGTGTCAGCACAGCGCATCCACGTTAATATTTTAGTTTGGATTAGCAGTGCCTTTCTGAACCAACTCTAGGCCGTTCCGTCTTACCGCGCTTCAAGTCACACCACAGCAGGACTTGAGAACAAACAAACAGAGTGGATGTGGGGTAAAACAAAAGCACAAGAAGGGAGCACATCTAAAGCACTCCACGCACTAATGGATGCTCATGAACGGACATTCGGTCTGCAGGATGGGACCACAACTACCCCAAAGTAACACCCTTGAAATACATACAGCACGGATGGCAGGTCCTCAGGACAGCCACAGTGGTCGGCGAATCCACGCCTGCTCTGCTGCCCTAGCTGCTGATGTAGATGTAGGTGTATGTGCCAGCAAAAGCAGGGAAGTGAGGTGGCACAGGAATAAGCAGCCAGAGAGGACAGGGCCACTTCTTTGGGGAGCAATGTCACCCCTGCCAGATTCAAGAGACCATGAAATTGCAGCCACAGACAGAACTGACACTGAAAGGACAAGGGACGGCCCACGGGCAAAGGACTGACTGAGGTTGCTGAGCAAAACTGGAAATAAAACCCGAGTGCCACATTGGGCCACTGTCTCTCTACTCATTTGACTTATCTGGGCCCATAAAAGGCCCAGAAGTAGGTTCAGCCCCTACCCCACAACCTATAGGCCACCTCTGCTGACCTAAAAACCTGCTCCATGGCTCGTTCTCCTGCGTGCAGCTTGGCACGCAGCACCCTTGGACCATGTTTATGCTGAAAGTTGTGTGGCAATGCAGAGTTACTTTCCCAAGCAGGTACCAGAAGCTCTCCAGCTATGAAAGCAAAGAGCTTTGCCCTCAACCCTTCTCCCTTTGGGAGGTGGTCGGACCTCTGCGCGCCCAACCATGACACCCCCCCCCATTTTCCTTCACCCTTTTTAGCCAGATTTCACATGTAGCTCGGTGCCCTGTGTGCGTTTGCACACAAAGCCACATGCAATATTTATGCAAAGCTATTTCAACTACTCCTCTGCTGTCGTGCTCTGTGCAACGTGGACGTTGCTTCCAAAATAAATTACAGAGCTAAATAAAATCTGGCTCAATGCTCCTATTTCTTTACTTTGCCACTTATCGTCTGGTGGATTTCGGTCCGATTCCTCCCTCCCAAGTCACCTCTTCCCCTCTGAAGAATATAAGATGCTGCTCGTCTCCTGTACTCCCTGCTGACATTTCTGTGTTCATCCTTCGCAGTGCATCGGTTCCAGGGAGGAAAAGAAACACAAGAACTGCCAAAACAGTCAACTGCCTGCATCACGTGAAGAGGAGAATGCAGCTTCGACTGAATCAGACTCACTGTGCGGCTAGAATCTGCCAAGAGGAAGGGACAGCGAATCTGAAGAAGAGAAGCTCAGGTTTCATACCATAGATGAAGGAACAATCAGATGCCAGAGAAGCAGTGGGAATTAGGAGGTTGGACAGCATGGGAGGTGAAGACATGTGATTGAGCAGCCAGCAAGAAATGTCAAATTATATGAGCAATAGGAGGAAAATAAGATGTGACCTAAGACACCATGCATGAGGGGAGGGCCACAGAAGACTGTTCAAGAACTAGGATGCAGCTCAGCAGAGTGTAGGTCATGGAGAGCCCAGAAAGACAGGGTTTGAAGGCAGCAGAAAGACCAAAGAGAATAATCATAAAACACAATCCCTTTAGTTTACTCAGGAAGACACTGTTCAGAAAGCAAAGTAAAGAATCCATAAGCAGCAAGAGAAAAAGTTTGGCCATAGGTGGTGGAATATAGATGAAAGAAGAGGACAATAAGGTGTGAAGATGGAGAAAAGGGTGCCTTTGCTAGGTACGGTCCTCAAGCAAAACAGGTATTTCGATAAGCACAGAAGGAACGAGAGACTAAGAGTGGTTTCTCCGCTCTCAGTTACACTGCACTCGATCATCCCAGTGAAAAACTGGTCTGAGATAAGAGGGAGGCCCCAGTCCCCAGATTAGCTCTGACTGGACAACCTTTGGAGGCCTCTATCTCAGCAAACCAAACATCTCAAAATTCTTAGCAAGAGCTAAGTAATAGGACTCTCACATGAAAAAAAAAAACCAAAAAACCTCTGAGTCCAAAACTGTCTTCCATTCCCCTCCGGGCGTGTGGCAACCACTGAAGGACTTGCTCTTACACTCCTTTGTGAAGTTGCTATTCCTCTACTGGGGTAATCAGCTGAACTTCTCCAAACGCAAACAATCCCAGATTCCCCATCCTAAACTCGAGCCTAGAAACTGCAAGGAGGGAGGCAGGGAGTTGTGTGCAGGGAAGGAGAAGAGGCAATGATTGAGGAGCTCTGTTGCTAGGATGTTGCGAGAGGTGTAATTCTGCCTAGCACAGAGGTGGTTATGAAATGGCTCATCTTTTATGATTATCCTGGCTCATCTCTTATGGTTATATCATTAGGTGGTAGAAATGCTGTGTTCCCTTCGCGTTTCACATGCAGGGAATAAAGAGCTGGTCTCTGCCCCACAGAGCTTACAAGGCAAGAAGCAGCAGGTTGTAGTAGGAGCGGTTGGTGCGATGGGCAGTGAATCCAAAGCACTTACGCAAGGGGCAAGAGTTTCTGACCCCCATCTCACCATGAATTTCCTTCCCACTGGGAGCGAACCCCTGCGTCCCAATGCAAACGTTTGTCTTTCCCTCTTCCACTCCTGCTGGTCATTAAATTCAGTTTAGATTAAATGAGGCCAATTAGCACTTGTTACTTTTCCTAGGCTCATTTCTGACCAGCCACACTAAAAGGAGTGCAGGAAATTGCAGAAATTAAGAGAAGCATTGCAAATCCCTGTTTGTAAAATGAAAGCAATCGCTTTCCTTGCTCATTGTAACTCAGCCCATCAGGGGCCGGGCGATGCCTTATCTGGAAACATCCACCTGGGGACTGTGCTTAAGACCCACAGCTGTCACGACACCGCTAATACTTTATTTTAATCTATTCTAATGTTAATTTTCTAAGCATTTCTTAATTGCATTGGATAATATAATAGGGTATAAATCTTATCAGCAAACCAGGCTGATCTCGGTTTGTGATATCGTATTACCATGGTTACGTTATTGTTACAAGTGAACCTTGCGCTCCTTGCTAGCCACAAACAATTCTAGCAAATAACCTAAACGGAAGCAAAATATCCTGGCAGTGTTTCCATTTTTTGACAGACAAACCCAATTTATCTGGGCGATAGGTAGTTGCAGCATACCTATGCTGCATTTCACTCAGCCTTCTGCAGCCTGCATTTATTTCCTTGCGTTTTTACAGGGTTGAAACATTTCCAGGCTGTCAGCGAGACGCAGAGGCCAAATTCCTTAAACGTGGAATAGGATCTTTAACAGAAGCTCACAATGTTCAGATGACAAGCACTACCCCAGCCTGTCAAAACACTTCCATGTTTGTACTGTTACAGCAAAAACTGCTCCTGACGGCCACATTAGGAACCACTGACATCTTGATTAGGTCCCTCAAGGGTCCACTTTCCCCTTACTCTAATCTGATCAGATTGTGGTCTCCCATCAAAAGACACAGTCCCGCTTTCCCTCACCCCCTGTGTCACTACCCATGTTCCAGGTGAAGGGACAGGCCTTTCCCATGGGGTCACTGCAATTATCTGACTCCCCCAATCTAATGTACAAGAAGGGAACAGGCGCTGGACCCGGGGACAACAGCGATACTGTTCTTTTCCCTGCTCCTGATTATTAGTTTGGGCATTTCCTACATTTGGCTGTTGTTCTGCTGCTGATCATAATCCCACCAGCTATACAGGAACCACGGGTGGAAAACAGATCGCTACCCTGATCTGAGTTTAAAAAATACCCCTCTTCTTTCCTTTTTGCTAACCTAGATATTTCAGCAATCCCCTTTTCAGCATGAGCAGTTGCACTGCGCGACGGAGAAGGCAGAGCTGTACAGGAATGAAGAGACAAGAGCAGGAAACCCTCCAGCAAAACGCTCCATCCAGAGGGAGCGTGGAAGGAAGGATGGACTGTGTGCAAAACAAGAAGTTACCCAAGAGGCCATGAAGAGGATGCAGACGACAGCTGCTCGTGGGGAAGCGACACTAGAGCTTCTCCAGACATTCCTATCAGACTACAAGGCATGCAAAAGACATTCATTTCCTTTTCGCAGGCAGCAGCCCATCTGCTGAGTCAGGAAGAGGACCGATTTTGAATTACCCATTGCTGCCTCAAATGGTGCGGTGCTCCCCAAGGCCATGAAAGACCCACTTCTGCTCAGCTGAGGAGCCAAGCAGTGCAGAACCCCTGGAGGGGTGGTGAGCCCCGAGCCCAGCGAGGTACCACAGTGCTGCTGCAGCAATGCCTGCTGCCTGTGTCGGCTGTCTGGCTGGCAAAGGAGGTGCAAGTCTTCCTTCTAGACCTTAGACTAGCGGTATGAAAGGACTGGGTGGAAAGCCAGGCAAGATCAGCTCCATTTTTACCTCTGTTTTAAGGATAAGAGAGGGCCTGAAAAGGACAACGTAGGGAGGGGGAACATGGAGTTAAACAAACCAGTGGCACCCATGATACTCACAGCTGACAAGAAGCAGAGCCTGAAGCTACCTCCCCCTTATTGTTCATCATAAAGAAACTTTACCAGCATTTTAGCAAATCACCTGATACATCATGTATGGGGTCTGCATTCCCCCCCCAGGCTCATGGACACTGTTCAAATGAAGTCAGAGTGGAACTACTCCAAGTGACACTTTCTTTCTCATGTGGTTGGTTTTTTTTCTTCTTTCTCCCTCATCACCAAGCAGATGAGGTCAGTTGAGTTCTGCTGCAATTACTTTTGATTAATCCGTACAGTATAATGTCTGATGTTGTGGTATTTTGACTCCTTTTCCTGGCCTGGGTTTCATATTTACATTTATGAATGTGTAACCTTTGATGACATGGACTTCTGCTCAGGTTAATGCCTTCTTGCACCCGTGCTGCCAGTGCTCATCTCAGCACACCAGGCTGGGAGAAGCATGGCCTTTGCAGAAAAATATCTATTAAAACTATAAATAATCAGCTGCTGAGAGGGGAAGAATAGAAATGATGGTCTTAAATTACAGCTTGAGATTTGGACAGCCTGGGAAAAATTCCCAACAGAAGGAATTGGAACAGCCTGAGGAGGAAAAAGCTTCTCCACCATAAGATGTCTTTGATGTAAGGTTAGGCATGGATATGTCAGGATCAGTAATGACTCTCCAAGGGACAGCAATGCACTGAGCATAAGCTCTTCAGACCCCACATTAATGTCTGCACCAGTGGCAGCTAGTCCAGGAAAGCAAATCTATACAAAGGCCAGCCCCAGCCCTACCACCGGCTGCCTTCTCTTCTCCTCTCCTTCTGCCTTCAGCACTCGACCTGCCCTAGAGAAGCACACTTACTTGCTTACCAGGAAGGAGAGTCCTACCATACCTGTGCTTGGCTACACCAAGATCTCTTCCTCCTACCATGACCAATAACCCTGATCTAGCCTTCAGAGGCCTACCCCATGGCACCTGCACAGAGGATCATTCATGCTGCTGAGCCCTCCCTTGTTCCTTCATGTTGCTAAGACCCTCTGCTCCCCCAGCAAAACCCATCTGTGTTCCTCCCTCAGCCTCACATGGCCAGCAGTCCTCCTCTGCTCCAGCTCTCTGCCAACAGGAGGAAGGTCAGAGTGGGTCTCACCTCCAGTTTTTACCTGTGCTGCAGTGGAAGGACATCCACGTAGGGGTAGGGAGGCAAAGCACAGAGAATTCTGTGGTTATTCAGTCTGGAGAAAAGGAGGCTCAGGGGAGATCTTCTCACACTCTAAAACTCCCTGAAAAGAGGTTGTAGTGAGATAGGTGTCAGTCTCTTCTCCCAAGAAACAAGCAATAGGACAAGAGGAAATGGCCTCAAGTTGTGCCAGGGGAAGTTTAGATTTGATATTAGGAGAAATTTCTTCACAAAAATGGTTGTCAAGACCTGGAACAGGCTGCCCAGGGAAGTGGTGGAGTCCTCATCCCTGGAATGATTTAAAAGATGTGTAGAGGTGATGCTGAGGGACATGGTTTAGTGGTGACCTGTCAGTTCTGGGTTAACGGTTGGACCTGATGATCTTGAAGATCTCTTCCAACTAGAACGATTCTATGATTCTAAGAGAGGCAATGCTGGGGCCAGCTCTGCTTTGGGACGCTGCAAAACCATGGTAACATTCCTACTATAACTAAGTATAGCAACAGCTCTCTTGTTATGCAGTGGTGTAGCACCATTTCAGCCTGTGTGAACACCTACCCCATACAGGGCCAACCTAGCCAGCTCGTGAAGGTATAGCAACAGTGACAGCTGAGTGGCCTAAATGTTTTGTCCCAAACGGGCTTATCGCTTCTGTGCTCTCCTTGCTAGCTGAAGAACCGCACCTACCCCACCACACCTCTGTAACCAGCCACAGTTAAGCATTCAGCCCAGCACCGGAGAAGTTCATGCTCGAGGTAGAAAGCCCTTCCCAGAAGAAAGGACATAATTAGCAGTACAATTAATTAGCATTCAAACTGCCTGAAACGAAGGCAGAGCTGGCTGCAGTTGCACTCTTTGGCTGGCCTTGGGACCCCTCAGCTGAAGCAGGCCACGTGATGGGAGCCTGGAGCTGGGTAGAAATGCTCACGGGAAGGCTTTCCGATCAAGCTGAGCAAGATCAACCTGCGCCCACAACACATTTGAGTTCATACAAACCCGACAGCAACAACAAGAAGGACTTTTGCTTTTTTTTTCCTCAGCAAATTCTAACCCTGCAGCCTTTAAAGGAGTTCATTCAGTCTCAGCTGATGCTCACTTGAACAAAGGCTCCTTTACATCAGCTCCACTGCCAGTGAAAAATTGCCCTTGAATATGTATCAGAGGCAACCTGCACATAGCTTGTTTGCACCAACGGCACATTTTAGGAACTGGCTTTTAACCTTTTTTGGGATATGGGCAAGCTGAGGTGGGCTAAGTAACTCAGCCAAGGTCACAAGACTTCAGTGGCAGAGGCAGAAGACACTAGGTGTACCAGCCCCTGTCATTTGGGCTCTCCCTTTAAAACCAGGAGCTGTCACATGTGTAAAGGAAGAAGGCTCAAAAGATCTTGCAGTGCGTCACTTCACTCTGACCATCTCACCCTCTCGTTTAAGAACTTCGCCTAAAACTTTCAGCTTCATCTCCACACATTGTCTCCCTGCTAGTTTTCCATGCTCCAAGGGTTAACAGGAGAGAGTCTCATTTAGTTATAACAACAACAGGTCAAGGAACCACTGGAAAAAACCCCAACATAAATCTCTTTGCCTGAAATAATTCCCCTTCCCCTGTGCTAGGGAGAACAAACACAGTCCTCTTGCTGTTGCTAAAGGCACGTGCCAGGAGGAAGGGAGGTGTCACTGCCTCCAGGCTTTGCATCAATGAGTCCCATAAAACTTGGAAGGTCAGGTGTGCAGTCATGGAGCCCACGACACGTAAACATCAGGATCTGAATCGGAACAGATAGGGCTCTGGGGGGACTTGCTGTCAGTGTGTGATCCTTCACTTAAAACCTCAGCTGAGAAACTGCTGCACATGAAAGGCTGGCTTTGAATTCAGGTGCAAACTGACCTGCAACGGTGCCCGAATCTCTGTTGTTTTCACTGTTCCATCATTTTTTTACTATCAGCCTCTTAGCAACGTTGGCTTAAGAGGAAATAGCACTTTTTAATCTTCTTTAATGAAGGCTTTGTCCTGGAAGAACCCACTTTCTATCAACCCAGGCATCTGCAAACCTGCAAGAGAAAAGAATGGCATTTCAATTTCCAGAAATTACTGGCCCAAAACTTCAATCTGAAGCTCACAGCTGAGCTGTTGATTCAGGGCATGCTGCATCTTGGCGTTACCATTTGCTGTATTAGCATCAGATGTGCAGACAGGAACATTTTGGGTTGTTTTTTTTTTTTAGCAAAATAGCCTGCAACAGCAAAGCAGTACTGGGGAAGTTCCTTCCTTTCCAAAGATGTTGGCATTGCAAATCAAAGCCTCTCTCTCAGATGGCACTGCCAGTCATGGGACAGCACTGCCAGCCCTGTCCCGGGACTGACTCAGCAGCCAGCCTGCCTGTCCCTCCAGACCTGGGAGAGGACACAGGGCAGGGAGGGCTGCATCTGCTTTGTCCGGAGAAGGCTGCTCCAGTTCTGCGAGTTTAACTTTGTCTCTCCTTTAAAAGTAAAACTGGTTTCTGGTAACCATTTTGGTGCGGCTGCAAGAGGCTGAAATATTTGCCCAGAACAGTTCCCGCTTTTCAGATGATTACCTCCAAGTGGCTCTCAGATTCCAACTGTTAGTCTCATGCATAATGGATTTCATTTCAAGCCTTTCATCTGTGCATAAGTTTTCCATCTATTTCCATCCTGGTCTCAGTCACTCTTTTACCTGCAAAGCAGGAAAAGTTGCTACTCTCCCCACTTCTTTCTGGAGTCTCATTTCTTGCCAGCGACAGCTCTTGTGCCACCAAAACGCGGTTTCAGGGGATGAGGTTCATATCCACCCTCTTGTTGCAGGCTTTTGGGAACACCTCCTTTCCAGCAGCATCCACCTTGGCTGAAAAGTTCATTGCCTGCAGCTACTCTCTGTTCCCTGCTGTTGGTGAGGGATCAGCCAGCTGTGGTCACTCCCTCGCCCACCTCACCCACAGGGAGCCAGAATAGCTCAGGCTCGCCCACTCCTTTTAACCAAACTGACTTCAGGGGCTCTCACAACAAACAGAAACTGGTTACAAGGAGCAGTGCAGCAGCCACCAAAAGAGGCCATCAGAAGGCCTGCAGTGTGCCTCTTCAGCTGGGCCAGCAAAACAGCATCATACTTTGACAACCCAGTATTACGGTGCTGCCTCGAGATCACTGATGGAAACTGCAGGCCAGCTGAACTTCTCCAGGAGCTGTGCTGGGGCGTGTGTTAAATGCCCATAACTCTGTCCTCTCTTGCATAATCACCTGGTGGCCAGGGACAAGTCATTTAGACGATCTGGAATAGCAATGAGAGCAGATTTAGAGGAGCAGGCCTTCAAAGCAGGAATGCGGAGCTCAGCAGTCAAACATCCAGCAGTATCTGGATGCCACTTCTTTTCCAAATCCTTTCAGATGCAGCCTAAGGGGTTAGTATTGACTTTAAAAGCCAGGGGCCCTGATTCAACAAAAACAGCTAAGCACTTAATAACATTAAGCACATGCTCAAGTCTCTTCCTATTCAACAAAGCACTTAAACACATACTTCACCCCTCTTAGATGGCCCAGAACCAAAACACGGAGTTCTCAGAATTTCTTCAACCTTTATTTAATTTTGGAGGAGGGACTGGAATTCGAACCTTGATCCATGTTTTCCAAAGGGTCCCTATTTGCAAGTGAGTCAGACTCCAGCTTCAGACCTACACGCCCAAATGCTGGCACATTCACGTTTTGGATTGGGATCTGAATTTTTCAGCTTGCGCCTCGCTCTGATCTATGCTTGTGTTCATTAAAGAGGATGAACTGCAGGCAGGGAGCTGTTACACCATGTTTCTGCGCAAGGTTTAAATTGATGATCCTTTCCCCA
The DNA here is from genome assembly GCA_013400335.1 of Eurystomus gularis. Lineage (NCBI taxonomy): Eukaryota > Metazoa > Chordata > Aves > Coraciiformes > Coraciidae > Eurystomus > Eurystomus gularis. Next base: position 202,996 of record VZZY01001818.1, read on the forward strand.
ACTCCACCCAACTGAGATGCAAGGCTGAGGCACCACCTCAATGTAGAGTGTGCGGATGCTCAGCCTGGGAGAGCGCAGGATTTGCAGAGCTCCTCCACTTTGGCTGCTCTTCCGAGAATTTAAACCCGTCACAGCCCAGCTCTGTAGCCCAGCTCCCAGAGCCATGTGAAACCTTCAGCCTTTGGTTATTACTAAAATGCCACATAGCATTCACATAGCGGTCACAGAGGGAAGGTGCCAAGGAGTGAGCCCGGCGTGCTACAGGATGCAGCTGAGGGAAGGGACTGACAGCCAAGAGGGACAGCCTCCATCTGCCTTTGAGCTGTTGCTTCAGGCTTTCGGCAGACCGAGGCAAACGTCACCACGTTACTCTGCACGCATCTCCAAATGTGACCATTTTCTCCAACACCACCTTTTTTTCCCTTCTTCTTTTTCTTTTTTAATTTTGATTTGTTCCTAACAAAAGCTGGGATCCTCCAGAGCGAAGCAGCAGGCACCAAGAAAAGTAGCAAACAAAGAAAGAAATCAATCCAAAAACATCTGGTCCAAAATCCGAGCCTGCCTCCCGTCCCACACCAGTGCCAGTCGCATCTCAGCGTGTGGAGCTCAACTTTTCTCCTCTCTTGCTTTGGCAAGGGAGCTCCAGGGCTGCTGGCAGGACAGAGTAAAGCTGCAAAATAAAAGGCCAGGCTTGTTCCAGGGAGACTGAAAACAAATAGACTGCCAGTTGTCTGGGCGAGCAGGGGAAGTGGTACTTAGACATCTAAGGCAGCAGGAGGAGGTGAGAGCCCTCCCATCGGCATTACCGAATGCCTGCAGGAGGAAGAAAATGAACCTGGTTAAAGAGAAAAGGCAAAATTCAAATAGCAGCATCCTGGGCCTGCCAGGAAGAGCATCACTGGAGGGTTTGCTTATTAAATCGTTGCCAGAAGGACAAGAGGAGGAACGAGCATCCAGCCAAGGGCTTATAGGGCCCATAAGGAAGCTGTCAATTTGAGGAACAAAAGGCCTGAGGAACCAGCAGGCCCTTCCATGCTGGTCACAGCTGCAGGAACACCAGGAAAATCAGAGCAGCTGGAAGGACCAGTTCAGTCAGGCTTCCCTCCACTGCTGCTGGGGATCACTAGACATCGAGAGAAACAGCTCATGCCCTTCCCAGGCAGCTGGACTCAAGCAGAGTCTGGCGCAAAGACTAAACATGACACCAATGATGATGAGGAGAGGCAGGCCTGACAACCACCATGTGGGCAACACCTGCGTTAATCCTGCCCTGTTAATTGGCCTTCCACTTTACCTGCCCTGAACAAAAGTGCATGGGCTGGAGACACCAAGCATCCTTTCTTGGGTGGCAGATAAAGAAGCTGCAGTAAAAGCCTGAGCAAGAAGCAGGGCTGGGGAGACCTGAGTTAAGGCACAGAGATGAGAACAGAGCTGGCACGTGCACACAAATCATACTGGTCACCATCTGGCGCTCCTGCCACAAGATCAGGCTCCTTCACGTCACTGGGTGACACAGTTAAACAGGGATTCCTCCTGGGAAAGAGCAGACTTGGAAAACTTGAAGGAAAAATAAATAAAATTAAAAACTCAACAGCTCCTTGCAGCCCAGTGGCACACTGAGAGCCTGTCATGCTCAGCTGGGCTCAGCTGTGTCACCAGGATGCGGGGCTACCAGCCACCCCTCTGCACTTGTGGTGGTGATGCTGAGGTGCACTTGATTTCCCAGCCTTTGCAAATGGATGACATCCTGCTGCAATGAGCTCTCAAAATTACCCCACTGCATTGCAAGAGACAAACACAACACCCTGCACCGCTGTGATGAGGCAAGAGCTTTATCTTTCATGGATGGGTGTATGAAGACATTAACCACAGCATGTTTGAGTGTTGGGAAGGATCAGGAGGCAAGTGTTGGTACAATAACAAGGGTTTGACTCCTGGGTCCATTCCCTGCTCTCTCTCATCCTGCTCTGAAGCCAGAGCAGGGTAAAAGGTGGGGAGAGCACAGACTCAGCCCAAGAGCCACATCCAGCCCATAGGGTGCTGGCTGGATGGTGCTGGTCTGCTCAGACCTTCACCACCACTCCCCGCCACCAGATCACAGGTCACTTCCACGTGGGTGCACCAACCCTGAATGTGGGTGCAGCCCCGGGTTTACCACAGCAGGGGTTTTGCCAGCATTTCCAGTTTAATGCACAAAACCCAAATGATCAACACCAGCTTAGCCAAGAAGCAAGGGAAAAGCTCCAAAGGCTGTTACGCTCTCTTGTCTTTCCCAGTCACCTCCAGCAGCTTATCCAGATGACCTTTTAACTACAGTGACCAAAATCCATCTTTCCATCTTGTCTGCCCATACATACACTGGCTTATTTTCTATCCTGCAATTGCAGAGGCCATTGGAAACCTGCAGCCCTTGGAGAGCACACGACGGCTGCAGCAGCCACCCTGGGAGATTTATGAGGGCAGCAAGCTCTTGGTTTCCCTGGTCACCCTCAGAGGATTTACAGCCCCCTGCATTGAGAATGAACAAAGACCTGCTGTTCCTCATCAGAGACCTTATGATTCTGTCCGTGGGGAGGAGGCTTCAAACATAGATAACCTTTGCAAGCAGAAATAGCCATTCCTGGACGTAACACGAGAGAGACAGGCAGAAAGAAAAGCATCCGCAGTGCTCTGGGAAATCTCAGCAAATGAAGCTGGGAGTTTGCGTTATTTGTAAGGGTGGAGAAGAAAGGTTAGTCATGGGGCAGCAGGAGGAGGAAGGGAGGTTAGTAGCAGAGTTTGTCCATGTAAATTTGTCTGGGACAATTTTCTCATGGATAAGATACAATTAAAAGTTGCTTCTGCACAGGACTCAAGTTCCAGCTTCTTCTTCTGTCAACAGAGCGCACGGTGTCTCGAGGTCTGCACCAGTAGTCTTGGACTCCCATTTTGAGTGGGCTACGCTCTTTGACATAGAGATATGAGGCACCTATGGGCATTTTTGGAGTACAAGGTCTGATAAACTTTCAAAGGCTTCGCTGGAGCCTGTGCACTTTGCCCCTCCATCTGTGCTGGGGCTCTGATCTCCCTGTAATCAAGAAGAGCACTACCAGCAATACTTTCTACAAGACTTTGCTATGCAGCTGTGACCTGTGTGGTTTACCTCTCAGCTTGTTATCCAGTCTTAAACTGGCATGAGACTTGCACTCAGCCAAAATCCTTGATTCTGCTAATGGATCTGACCATGAATCCCACACAGCTGTTTACTGTACCCTTTGTATTGGAGCCATCCATGGAGGAGGAAGGAGGGTAAACAGTAATTACTATGCAGATTTCAAAGAGAGCTGCATCTGTGCCTTTGGTTTCTGCTTTGTTTGGTCTTCACAGGATGAAGTAGAGGGTTTTTTTCCTTAACCCTTAAATTAGAAGAGGAAGTATGAATTTGTTGTGATACTAATTGTCATATGCATTTTTAAAAAAAAAACAACAAACCAAAACCAAACAACAAAACCAAACAGTAACACCATTCCTTGAGACTGAAGATGCTCCATCACAGCAAGTAGCTTCCTGGAGGAATACGTCCACAAAGGAGTAGATTCCCACTCTAATTAGAAGGGATTCTCTGAGACATGCTTTTCCATGAAGGGAACAAAAAGGCAGAGCTGACACATCTAATGCATATATTAACACTAAAGACATGGAAATTAATTGGATTTATTACTAGTCACAGCTGCAAAGATGGCTCATTTCTAAGTTTATTTTACAGAAAGTCGTGGGAGGAGTGGGATTTAATAGTCACCTTGGTTAAGGTAATGAGCCAAAACTAATGGTCTCTTCTTGTTTAGAGAGGCCTCAGTTCAGTGGAACACCTAAGCATGTGTACAGCTCTCATTGTCCTTTCCAAGCGATGCTTTGCATCTGCTGGAGTGTTTGTCGATGAGCAGGACGCTTACAGATGCTTACGGTCCAGGAGGGAGAGGAAGCATCCTTCTGAATGGCAGTCAGAATCAATGGGATGATCAGTTAGGATCAGCCCATGATATCATTTCTGTCTAGAAGAGAGGAAATGCCTTTCCAGAGAAAAAAAAAAAGACGACGAGACACTCTGTCATGAGGATTCCCTGCTGTCTTTATGTTCTCTGTGTGAAAACAACAAAATCTCTCCCTGCTCTTGTAGGTGAAGTGCAAGAGGAGTTGACAGGACACACACCCTATGCACCAGGCACAGCTGGGGCAGAGGTGATGGCACAAATACAGTGACATTAATTTCATTTCAATTATAAATCAAAACAAAGTAAATCCAGCCTGCCTACAAAGAGGTTTTTGGCTGTCCCAGGAGGATGGCAGGATCCTGCAAGAGGGCAAGTCACTGGAAGGACTGGAGATGGGCTTTTATCAGTGGCCAAGCTGCAGAAGCAACATCATTCCTTTTTTTCCTCTCTCCCTCTCCTGATTGCAGAGCCTCATCCTCTCCCTAGCCCAGCAGAGCACAATCTTTTTCTGCTAGGTTAGTTTTCTGCTATTTTAACAAGCCAAACCAGCTTTCCAAGGGGTCGGATCTATTCCAAAAGAAAGCCATAGCTACCTTGTGATGGCTCCAGCAGGTACACCACAGAGACGGGAAGCCGGAATCCCAGCTGCAGCTTGATACCAGCACCAATGTCCCTACATCACAGGCTCTCACATGTTTTCTAGGCTGCATCACTTGAAAGGATGCTGAAAAAGTGCCCAAAGGACCTTTCAGAGATTCTTCCTCTCTTGTAGGTGAAGAAAACCAGAAGGTGTTCGATGAGGCTGACCATGGAGGTGGTGACATGGGTGTCATTTGCAAAACACTATCTCCTCTATCCATAGGAGGGTTTGGAGGATTTGGATAGTTTCCTTCCCGAAGTGGAAACCAATTTTCTGAGGCAAAGAGAGGCTGCCTTAGGCAGGGAGGTGTTAGACTAACAACAAAAGGGAAAGGTGCAAAGAGGGGACAAATGGAAACTCATTTAGCACATAATGAAGGTGCTGAGAACAAAATTAAAGCAAAGAAGGAAGTGGAGAGAAATTCTTTCATCACCTATCCACCAAAGAAAGGTAGGGCCTGGCTAATAAACAGGACTCGTTGTTTTACAGGCAAAAATTTGGCCTAGCTGGAAAGATGGAGACCTGGTGGGAAGCTGATGGGAGTGTTAAAATCATGGCTTTTAGGAAGGCTGAAGTGGGGATAAGATGGAGAACTGTTAGAAATAGGATCACGAGCATCTAGGTCATTGGACTCTGTAGTAAATTAATCGGAAAATTGATGGCTCAATCATCTAAAATAGAAAGCAGAAAACAGACCAACCAGTATCTGCAGTGGAGCACAAAATCAAACCCGCGAACCATCTGAACATCTCCCCGAGCAGCTGCCAAAGGCAAGGAGGGGAAAAGGGCCAGATTGTCATGGGGAAACTTCAAATGGAGCGAATTCTGTAGGAAAGCTGCCTCCAGCGCTGAAACAGCCTCCGTATTTGTAAAGATGATGGTGATTATTTCCCACCTCAAAAGAACTCACGTATCCAACAGGGGAGAATTGTACATTACACCTTTTTTCTTGGCAGATACCGAGAATTTGATCACAGGACTAAAACCGCACGGTAGCTTAGGTAGGAAGTGATTGCCACTTGAAAACACGTTATGTGCAGACAGAATCAAATCAGACCCAGTAAGATGCTGCCTTGCTGCTCTCCCCGTCTGCTGTCACAAACCTGAAAACCATCACGAGCCAAATCAGTTCAGACAAAGAATTTAAACAGAACAAAACCCAAGCAAGAATAACTCGGGAATATTGAAGAACTTTGCTCTATACTCACCAAAAGCTCCAATCCAACAACCAAGAGAATGTTGAGGTGGTTAAAACGACGAACCCCCTCCATCACCAAGAGGAGAATACAAATATCCTGGTATGAAACAAAGGGGGAACAGGGAAGCCAAAGGCAGTGAACACAAATCAGGTGGGATCTATAGATCATCCCTATGGGAAACGAATGGGCACAAGAAGCAGGAGACAGCCAAGAGAATTAGGGCAATTGCAGCATTTTGAAGTACAGGGAAACTTCTTGTTTTCCATGTGGGGGGCAATAGGTCTGCAGAAAAGGCAGGAACATAAAAGCAATTTTTGGTGTGTGTCCTTTGAAAGCAGCCAGATGGTAAGGTTACATCATATGGGGCTGATGACATCCCTTTCACTCCAGTGATAACTAGGGTTATCATTACACGGAGACGGGATATTTTTAAATAAACGGGTTTGTACACCCTGCAGCTAAGCAGAACTGTCTGTGCTGGGCTTTTACCCTGAAATTTCCCATTGCTGCCTTGTTCACATGAGCAATGCTGGGAGTTTCTGTGCAGAGGCATGGCCAAGAAGTATGTTTGGTAAGAATGGGTAATGCAACACCTAAAAGACTGGGAGTAGCCTTATGGTAAATCTCTCCCATATCTCCCCTGATAGATATCAGCCAGTTGTACCATTGGCAAACAGATCTTTCCTGTCCTCAGAAAGAGCAGCGGGGTTTGTCTCCTAGATCCTAGAGATTAAATCTCACGAGGAGCCCATGCTGTTGTTGCTGGTTGCTGCCCTCAGAGCAGCGAGAAGGACCAGGGCATTGGGTGGGACAGGATCTTGCTGACGCTCCCCTACAGCTCCTGGGCTTGGGAGTCGCTGTGGGATCAAGTTTTTTGCCTTTCCAGCTGGACACTCCCAAACCCACTTCATCTGGGTTTGTTAACAGAGATTGTTTATTGCAAAGCTAGTTTAGAAACTCCATATAAATAATCCTCAGCCTCTTCCTTACTCTTTAGCAGAGCAACAGCCCTCCACGGAGCTCCCGAAACATCCTCAGAGTTCCCAGAAAGGCAGATTTAGTCACTGAAACCTTTCACCGATGGAGGCAGATCTGGAGGAGGGGTGAGCCCAGGGCAGCTCGATGAGCACAGGGCCAGGCTTGCTTCCAGGACAAGGCATTGCTCTGCTCTCCACCTCCCGGACTGAGCCCATGCTGACCACCTTCCCACGTTGGCAGGCAGATCCTCTTTTCAAGACAGGAGGACTGCTGCTTCATGGCACTGCTGTGTGGTGGTGGCCATCCTGCTATTGACCCACAAAGCTGAGCCCATTTCCACTCCACCTGCATGGAAATCAGCCCATGTAAACATATCCCATAGGCCACTGTTGGCTTTGCAGTCAACAGCTGAGCTGCCTTACTCATGGTACATGTGTACCAGTTGGTATCTTCAATTTCCAGTGTCTTAAGAAAGAAGCAAATCTATGGAATGACACAGACCTGCCGTATTTGTGCAGCCGTGGTGAGACAAGTCTCTAAATGACGTCTATACACACCCACCTCCACTTTCCCAGAAAACGCCTGTTACACCACTACAAAAAAAACCCTCTCAATTATTAACTATTAATGAAAGCATTCTCCAAAGAGGTGGGAACAGGAAAGCTGATGAGCCCAACCCAGCTTACCAGAGCCAGAGATGTGGGGTGTGCAGTGCCAAGCAGTGATTGATGCAACGTGAGCCGTCCCGAGCCAGTAAACAGAAGAGACCTGGCCTGGTGAAAGAGGAGCCTGAATGCCATCGGTGGCCAAAACAGGAGTCTGAATCCCATTCAGCCGAGCTGAAAGCTTTAGGACAAAAACCAAAGAGCAAAGCAAACTACCTTGAGCGCACCATGAACCCCATCATGGTCCTGGGTGCTGCTGGCTACAGCATACTGGTTCTTATTAATACGGAGTGTTATTTAGCGAGGGAACGAGTCGACGGAACAATATACTCCAGATTCATTACTGTCAGCTCGCTCAGAATTATGTCTATTAATGACCAGATTATATCTGTTTATATAATACAAATTACCATAGAGCGACTGCAGGCATTGAAACGCTCCTTGTCTGTTTGACACACATAAATAATGGAGGAGCTCGCGCTGCATTTGGTACACATGACTAACCTTCTATCCCTGGCACCCCGGTGCCGGCTGGAGAAATGACTCGGGTTTCAAATTCCTCGCTCCAGCTGTCATTAGCCTCGCAAAGCGTTGGCGAATTGGCAGCTAATTGATGTCCTTGTTGGACATTATTTTATTAGTCAGGCCTGGTGAGCATCAAGTGGAATTTTAATGCCCTTCTACCCTTGGGTTCGCGTGGCCGTACATGTTAGGGCTTATAAATAATTAACTGCAGTCTAAGAGTTCTAGGAAGGGGCAAATAAGTTCTCCTGTGGGTTCGGGCTGCTCCACTGGCCCTGGTGTTGTGACCAAGGTGAGGTGAGCTCTCCACGAAGTGGAAGGAACAGCCCAGATCTCGGTCCCTCAGCGATGGTGGTTCATAGGGTGGCTTATTGACCAGGTCCAGGGCTCACATCATCCTTGGGTGTGGATGGTCCTCAGGGAAGCTGCCATGGGGAATAGAGAGAAGACGGAGTTTGCAAATAGCCCTGAGAGAAGGATCAGATGAAGGCTCAAGGGATGAATCTACACCATGCTGCCCAGTGCTTGTTCCTGCACCAAAAAGACATCATAGCATCAAGCTGTCTTCAACATGTGGTGAGGAATAAAGGATTTTCACAACCCGCTGTGAGCTTCTGGCTTGTCTGAAAACCCACGTGCCGGGTCATGGAGGGGTTGGGGCTTAATGGCTCTGTCGCTCATGGGTCAGGGCACCGAGCAACAGCCCCGTGCTGGTCCTGAGTGCCTTTTGGCAGCAAGACCACAGTTGGGGGGACCTAGGGCAAAATCAAGCCCCTCTGTGAGTGTGGGGAGGAAGGTTTCGCTCTGACAGTCTTGTTGCTTTGAAAATACTAGCCTTTTTGCTTCTACTTTTTGCTTTAAAATTGTCTAAATAACCTGAAAATGACCATCAATTTATAAATCAAGCACAAAAAATATTTTTGCTTATGTTGAAATGAAATTTTGGCGAATGTTCCCCTTTTTAAAATTTCATCTTTTTTTTTTCTTTTTCCTTTTTGTGTTTTTTTTAACAGCACTGGGAAGTCCACCACAAACCCAGGCCTCCCAAGCTCACAGCCAGGGGATGTCCTCAGTACCATCCCCTGCTGATCTCTTGGGACTTCTCCCTTTCCTTTCCCTCCTCTACCCATCTCTGTGGGGCAGGAATTGTCTCTTCCTATGCAAATATGCTGCATTGTTTCTCAAACTGAGCCTCTGAGGCGATAGCGTGGTGCAAAAAAAATAAATAATTTAAAGTACAACCTTTCTCAATCTCATGAGATCTGTACTCCAGCCCTGCTTACGTACTGCACAGGCTTTCCAGGAGCCGAGTACAAATGAGCAGAGAACTTGGGCACACCAGGCTATCCATACATTAGGCAATAATTATAATGTATATTAACTGCCTGGGTGTTGAAAGAGTCCCAGCATGAGATTGCTTCTCTAATAGGAGACAGAAGTGATAAAAGACAGTAATAGATTGCCTTTCAGATGTGGAATTAAAAGCGGCGACTCATTAGATTATTTTTTTTTCACAGCCTCTAATCGCAAGTAGTTTCCTTTCAAGTCAGATTTCCATTTCCAAAGCTAAGCTCGGCAACACAAACAGAAATTAAAGGGGGGGGGGGGGNATCAAAAGATCAGGATTTGGCAGCTTTTTTTTTTTTTTTTTAATGCTAGCTGCAGCCACTAAATTTCCTTTTTTAAGAGATAGCCTAGAAGATAAAGCTTTTGAATTTCAGCAATCAAATGAAAAAATGAAGTTACTTCAAAGCAGTGGCGGAGATTCTTAAGAACTGACATTTCCACTTACTGATCCAGTTTGTCTCTAGTAAGGAATGCTTTCCAGACAATTTTGGCTGCTGTTTTTAAAAGAAAAGTATAAAAAGCAGGAGAAGAAAAAGCTGGATTTTAGCTGAGCTGGGAAGCACAGTAAATAACATTCATTAGGTTCTTCTGGACAGTTTTAATGAGTCAGAGTTTTAAATCGTTCATTCAACATCTTTACAGGCCGAAATGTAGTATGGTTTCAAACTCAAATCCTTTGGCAGGAGCTACATAATCCATAAAACATCTGAAGGGGGGAGTAGAGGAGGAGAGGAAAGGAGGTATAAAATCAGGCTGGGAATGGCGTTGCTGGTCAAATTTCATCTACATCAGCCACAAACTCTAGTTTTATCTGTATTGATGGCACCTACAAATGAGGGAGTCCAGAGCACCTCCATCTTCCCACCCCCAGCGCCGGGACCAGCACGACCACGTGCACGTTTCAGCTGCCAGAGCTCCTAGAGAATTGAAGCGCGGGTTAACCAGGTTTCACCGCCTGCATTTATAGTAGCCAAGCTCTTAAGCACAGATGGTGATTTGGATCTGGCAGCACAAAAGCTGCGGATTTTTTCCACTGTGCTGTCCACCCACCCTGGAAGGGAAATAAGCTCTTCAGCAGATGAGGGTTTTCACAAGATTCATGTACGAAGCCAGGCCTGGGGTTTAATTCTCCAAAAGTGGCATGGTCCTTGTCCCTTGGGAGCAATACTGCTGTGTCCTCCCAAGTAGGGTGCAAACACTGCTAGTCTTGGCAAGTGGGGGGCTCATGCAGCTGGGACTTGTCTGTGCCCTGATGCTGCTTCTGGGGAGCTGGGGGAATTGAAGGCAAAGCCTTCAAAGCTTGGTCATGGCTCTCCTCAAGGAGCATGGGGATGCAGGGAGCACCTGGGAGCTTTTCTGGAGCCCAGGGCCTGGGTTTGGGTGCACTCTGATGGGGTATAGTCACAGCTACCTACTGGGAAGTCAATCCCCTTGCCCAGCTCCACTAGGTTGAGGCTGGTTATGGTGGCTTATCCTGCCCATAGCATGCTCTGATGCCAGTTAAAGGGAGTTTTCAGGGTGGTTTAATGCTTGAACAAGCAGAAACATAAAGCCCATACCCACAGCCCAACCCTCATCTGCAGAAGCCCTCCTGGCTGACGCAAGACGTAAGCTCACATGGCACAGACCTTGAACCAGTAGAAAGCAGTGACATGGACCAAGTGACACCAGCTCTGCCACAAGCCAGAGATGTCACATCGAGCTATGGTGGCACAGCTGACCTGCAGCAACCCCCAGGCCCCAGCTGTGCCGGCACAGGGGAGCAAAGGCTCGGCATCCTGGGGGAGAGAGACCTGATGCAACTGGACTATGCCATTCCCCAAAAAGGGATTGCTCCCACAAACCCTGTTGCACCACCTGGCAGAGAGGGAGGGAGTGAGGAGAGGGTGGTATTTGGCAGCTGCAAGGGATGGAGAAATCACTGTGGAGCATTAAAGGCAGCGCCTGTTGGCCCAGGGGCTGTTTGCAAGGATCTCACTCCTGGCCCTGTCCCCAGGGACGCACACCTGGGCAAGGCTCCGTGGGGAAAACACCCCATGGAGGAGATTTAAGGAAAGTCTTCAGCGTTTTGGGAATTGGAGCAGGTTGGGGATGCTGAGAAGCACCAGCTCACCCCGGGGATGGAGCCTGGACCTGAGATGACTTTTGTCATTTTGGTATGAAAGCGCTTGGGATAAGCATGGTCAGCACCCAGATCTCACCTCCAGCCATGTAAGTCAGGAGTGCATCCACTGCCGTCCATCCACAGAGCAGAGCAAGGCTGCGCCGTTTGTCCAGAGGTGATGAGAAGCAGGGAAGATGCTTCTCTGTACATCGGTTTGACGAACATGGTGTTGTGGTTAAGAGACGTCTCGGAGAGCCCTGCAAGAGGAAGGAAGAGAACATGTAGGATTTCCCGTTTATCAGCTGTAACCACCTCCTCCATCTCCGCTGTCAGACAAGAAAGAGTTTGCAGGAAGGTGCTGAGGTCTGGGCAGGAAAGGGATTTCATCCCTATCACACCACACTGCAGCACATCAGGCCTCGCTGATGGTTCGCCTGGCTCAGCCGTGCTTTGCCCAGATCAGGCTTGCAGCCATGTGTGTTTAATCACAGCCGTGCAGATTACCCAACACGCTCACCAGCTGGATATCGAACCTGTAGTTGAAACCAAAAGCCCACAAATAGAGAGCCTCTCGCCACACTCCAGCTCAGCCCTGCTCCCCAACTCGGTTCATTCCTCCAGAGACAAAAGGCTCAAGTCCCGTGGCCGTGTCCTACACAGAAATAGGATCAGGACCTAAAAGTAGCCATTAACCCCCCCTCCAAAAAGTCCCCATGGATTAATTTTCGTTGCTAAACCCTCTGCCCCTGGCTCCCCCTTCCTCCCAGTATCCTGTTGCATGGCGAGCTCTAGCACAGAAAAAATGCACAGCTGAAAATGAAGCATCCTCCTGAGAAAACAAGGAACCCAACCCAGCAGTGAGCCCTTCCCTTCACTGCCCCATCTGCTACATCCATCGGAGATGAGCAGTGCAGACCGAGAAACCCCAGGACTTCCCACTCGCTCGCTCTTTTATGATTACACGTCCCTGCTACAAGCAGGCAATAAAATCCGGCAGCCGCTTCAACAAAATCAGATCAATTCCATGGCTACACATCCACATTTAAACCTGATCAAATAACCCCTCATCCTAAGGAACCTGGGGAATAGCTCTTTACTGGGAGAGCGTGGAAGGAGACGGAATCGAATTAAAGATTCACTCAAATTAAAAGGTTCCATTTTAAAGGAGGCAGGGCCGGGCGAGAGGGCGCCAAGGAACGTGTTTCTTAATGAGCTCAGTGGCAGGAATATCTTTAATAATAGATCTGGTGGGGGAACCATGTAACCCAGCAGTGCTCGAGGCATTTCCCTCCGCACGGCAATAAAACGAACGGCATGTGTCCCCCCGCACAGGTGGCTGCTAATGCTCCGTCTGAGCCCAAGATTAAATTCTGGTGACCAGAAGAAAAACGTGGCCTCAGTCTTCTGGACAGGCTTGATGATGCTGAGCCAATAGTGCAGGGGAGAAAGTGCCCAAATAAAAAAAGGGAAGATAATGAATAGTTGTGAAAGAAAATGAGTAATTCCACGGTGGGATGAGATCTCCGGTAACTCGGCTGTGCCCCTGCCTGGTCCTGCTTTGAAAACAAACTCAGCAAGAGAAATGCTGCCTTCTTCAGAGTATGGATAAGCATTTTTAAAAGGGAAGGTTTTACCCCAGGCTCTGGCCTTAACTCCTGGGGCAACCTCGAGGCAGCCACTCACAACATGGACAGGACTGCGTATAAACAGATCAGGATGCATAAGGTGCTTGTTGTTAGGAACCCTCAGAGCATTAGAAACACGCGTGGATCACTTAGACGCATCATTTCCCCACAATTTCATTCTCAAAATCAGATTTCTGTAACTTTTTCTGGATGGAGGAGCTTGTCAAAGGTGGTTGACAGCTACTGTCCTTTTTTTTTTAAAGCAAAAATGCTTCCATTGCAAGAAAACCACAAGTTTTGAATAAAAAAAAAGAAAAAAATTAGTTTAAGCCCTTGGTGTTGGAGCTCTGAGCTGACAGCCTGGGCTGGGGGGGGTTCCTCTCCCTGCCCCATTTCAGGAGCGAGGACCCCAGCAGCCTGGTGGCCTCCAAGAAGAAGAATTACCAAACCACTTGTTTCTAACCCATGCAGGAAGCAGGGTCCAGTTATAAAGAGCTTCAGAGCGTTTCTCCGTGACTCCCAGGCTGCCCAGAAGATGCTTCCCAGTGCCCAGCATCTCTGCTGGGGCCCTTTGCCAAAGGCAGGGGGGCTGCAGATGCTCACGGCTTTATTACAGGCAACTTCAGCTCCATCACTGCAGCTCAGAGACAGGCAGTCTCTGTGAGCAGGAGAGGAGATTTATGGGAACAGTTGTGGGAGGGAGGACAGGGAGGGCTTTGGGGCTCAAGAAAAACCTGCAACTGTTTTTTTAGCATGGCCGGCTCCTTCAGGTAGCATCATCAGACTCATCACTCTCTGGTGGTGGCCACGCAGAGGCTTGGCAGGAGGTTCCCAGGCGCTGTCACACGGGATCGTGGGACAAGCATTTTACAGTGAACAAGCATTTTACAGTGAACAATGTGCAACCTACAGTGAACAGGAAGAGTTGGGGTAGAGGCTCGACCTGGAGCACTGGGATTTTGACATGACTTTATGAATAGCAGCAAAACTGGAGCTCAGCATCTGGAGCCAGAGCATTGACTGGAGCATCTCTTTGATTAGGAGAAGCTGAGAGCCCTGGAGCTGTTGAGCTGGAGAAGAGAAGACTGAGAGGGGATCTGATCAATAGCTAAAGGGCAGGGGGCAAGAGGATGGGGCCAGACTCTTTTCAGTGGTGCCCAGCGACAGCAGAAGGGGCAATGGGCACAAACTGGAACCCAGGAGGTTCCACCTAAACATGAGGAGAAACTTCTTTATTAATGAAGGTGGCAGAGCCTGGCCCAGGATACCCAGAGGGGTTGTGGAGTCTCCTCTGGAGACATCCTAAACCCACCTGGACATGATCCTGGGCACCCTGCTCTGGGTAACTCTGCTTTAGCAGCTGGGTTGGACAAGATGACCTCCAGAGGTCCCTTCCAATCCCCACCATTCTGTGATCTCTATCCTGAAAATGGGGTAATTCTGCCATAGGTATGGATGGGTGAATTAAGCTAAGAAAAAACTTAGACACTTCACCATGCTAAAACCCGATGGTTTAAAATGTTAAAACCTGGGATAGCATTGGAGTAAAGGGCTCAGGACATTCACAAAACCCATCAAAACTAAGTGGCTTAGGTGCCACCATGCCCTTAAGGAAGTGCCCCGACCCAGGATGGTATTGTCACTGCATCCCACCAGCTGCTGGCCAGAAAGAACATCTTGTGTCACTTGGTGCCATCAAAAATGTCACGGTTAATAGTCACTGGATTTAGCACAGTTCTAAAGCATTGTCTGCAGGTCTCAGATCACATCACACCAGCTCCCATTAACAGAACAGAGAAAGTCTTTAGCTTTCATGGTTGTGGGATGAAAAACACTGGAAGCACACTGGCCCTTGGACCTGCAATGCCAGAAACAGATGAGTAGCACAGCCAATCCCATCCTTACATCGGGATTTTCTTATCCTGGCCTTACACATTTTTTTCAGTCGTTATTTCTGGGGTGATATCCCATTTCTCACTTGTTTTATGATATATGAGACCTGGAAGACCACCAAAGATTGTCATAACGTCTGTAGGATCTGCCAGGATGGGGACTGCACGCAAGGGATGAATCCCACAAGGTGGCTGTGTCTCCAGAATGCCAATATCCAACCAGAGCATCAAGGAGCAATTTTCCTGGCTGATGCTTTGCTTTCCCAGCATGACCATTCACAGAGTCCTTGAGCTGAAGGGGATTTTTGCTCTTGTTTAAGACATTTTTGTCCTCAGCAAAGCTCTGTTCAGGGCTCCCCGGCGGGTGATCACCAGTTCCCGTGAGCTGGAATAGCCCATTCCCCTGGGCCGAAATTGCTGCACTCCGAACCAAAAATTTTTTATAGTTTTGGCTGCTGTGTAGCAAATGCCCTCAATCCCCACTTGGGGTAGGTCCCTTGGAAAGCAATTTTTGATGAGTTTTGGTTTTTAATTAGAATGTGGCTGCATAAAAAGCTATAAAGAGGCTGCTGTTAACCCATACTTTTTACAGCAGCGCTGTGGGGAAAAAGCCTTTGCTTAAAGCACGAGGAGGAATCAAAGGGGTCAGAAAGGCAACAGCTTCCCCAGTGCTCTCCTGATGAACTCAGAGCAGCTGAGCCTGGGGGAAATAGAACATAGAATGGTTTGGGTTGGAAGGGACCTTAAAGATCATCTAGTTCTAATCTCCCTGCCATTGCAGGGACACCTCCCACTAGACCAGGTTGCTCAAAGCCCCTGGCTTTGAATACATCCAGGAATGGAGCATCCACAGCTTCCCTGGACAACCTGTTCTGGTGTCTCACCACCCTCACAGTAAAGAATTTCTTCCTAATAGCTAATCTAAATCTACCCTCTTTTGGTTTGAGAGCATTACCCCTTGTCCTATCACTACAGTCCTGATAGAGTCCCTCCTCGTCTTGCCTGTAGGGCCCCTTCATGTCAGAAAAGGCAGCTCACTCCATCACTCTTGCCTTCACCCGTCTGTAAACACCACTGTGCTCTCACCACGGTCATGCAGCCCCTACCTTCCTTCCTGCAAAGTATTGGCTACACGTTGACTTCCACTCAAGTATGGCTTCAAAAGGCTTGGTTTAGCAACAGATGCAGGCACACGATGAATCGCACCATCATCTCCGTTTTGCACCCGATGGTTTCCCTCTCTCTTGCCGGCCTGCGTTTGCCAAGAGCAAATCAAAGCGTTACAGTAAAGAATAATGGAAATTAGTTGTGTCTATTCTGCAAAGGATCTGAGGGGGTTCAAAGACCTCCACACAGGTATGGCTGCACTGCCACTGATACCAGCCTGATAGAAGGTAGACTCTGCCAGAAGTGAACCACCGGCAAAGGCTTCAGAAGAGTGCTCCAAGTGCATTTTTCCATCCATTCCACAGATGTGTCATTGGAGGTTCTGCAAAATTTCTCGCAGCATTTTTATTTTCTTTTTTTTTTATAGCCTCATAACCATTTAAAAACTCTTCCTTTGGAGAAGGGCCCTCTTTCTTTGGTCAGAAGCAAGGAGTAGATTGGCAGAGGACAAGGCGAGGACAACCCTTTTCCAATGATTCCCTGGGAATTAAGCAAAGTGCCTGGATCTACAGTACAATGGAGGCAGAATTCTTTCTTTGCTGGCTCTCTTCGGAGAAATAAACACAATAAATATGATTTATCCAGCAGCTCACAAGCTTAACAAAAGGCAGGCAACAGTTCAGCAGTTTCCCTGCTCCTGAAGGTGGGAAGTCTGTTTGGTTACACTCGCCCCTTTCCCGAGTTGCTGGCGTATCCCAAGGAAAGCGTGATATTCCCGGGTTTCATGGGAGCAGCGTAATATGACTGAGAGACCCAGAAATCAAGGACCAGCACAAAAGCAATAAATACCAACCACAGCACTGAGCCAATTAGCGAAACAAGAGAAAAACCAAATTCAGCTTTGGGTTTTCACGTAGCGGTAGCAACGCCCCTGCTGCAGCCTGGGAAGCTCGCAGGCGTTGGCAGCTCTCTAAATTCACCTCGTGTAAACTCAGCAGAAACATGAAAAATACGTGCCTGCTCCAGGCAAAGCTGCCGAGAAGCTGCAAAGTGGCTGAAAGAGGAGTCTGCGGGCAGATTAATATGGGGATCAACGGAATAGCCGGAGCAGCCAAATGAACTCAGCTGGACATGTGAGCAGATCAACGGGGATACGTGAGCTGCCCGCAGCCCTGCCAGTTAGTGAGAGCTTTGGAAACAACGGGTCAAAAGCAGCGCTGCCAAAACGCGGCCAGAAAACGGGGCTGGAATCAAGGCTGATCTTATCTCTTTGCTGCGTCAGGAGGAACCCGACATAGAAATCAGAGCACCCAAGTCACCCTGGTGCTTGGAGGGCACTTGGATGGTGGAGAGCAGAGGGAGCACCAGGACATCCTACAAAAAACATACAGGAAAACATGGACGTGAAACATACAAAACATGTTTTTTATGCCAGGAGCTCTCACCCCTGATGGAGGGATGTCTTCCAAGTTGGGAGTTCAGTTCAATTCCTGAGCTTCTACACAAGGAAGTCAACATCTCATGCCCCAAGCAGCAGCTCTTTTTTGCTTTTATTAGCCTGTAACCAAATACAAGGATTTAAATCAGCTTTTACACAAAGCTCCTGCATCACTGCTTTTTAGCTGCAAGAGCCATGAAATCCGCTTTGCAATAAGAAGGCACCAGGAACAGGCTCTGCTGCCACATGAAGCTCCTCTACTCCAGAAGCTCATGAGAAACCTCAGTGGGAGCATCAAGCCCAGCTAGAAAAAATTAATTATTTTAATTCATACAGACATTTTGGCATTGCAGCCAGTGTTTGTCAGTAAGAGCAAGTGTAATACCGGTGGCTCCGATGCACCTCGCTGAAGAACAGGCTTTGAAACTCCTTCTGATGCCCCTGTCTGTGCACCTGTCACCCTCAAAAATGGGGATATTTGAGATTGAAAGGAGGCTGAGCTGCACTAGTTAACCTGCAGCCTCAGCCTGCCGAGGACAGAGCTGCCCAACATGACTTGAGAGGACACAGGAGCACAGAACCCCAGACAAGTGTGAAGGAGGGCTTGGCCTGCTCTGAACACCCCAATGCTGGGCAAAGGTGATGGTGAGCAGCAGTTAAATAGGCTGAGCTGGTCACCTAACCACAGCCCTGTGAGAGACAGTACTTATTGCTCCACAGGTCTCCAGGCTGGCAGGTAATGGTGACAACAAAGAGTCTGCAGGAGATCCCAAATTCTCTGGCCAGCAAGGCATTTTTAACATCTGGGGACCTGCTCTGTTTAAAGCTCACCTAATGGTCCCCTCTGACCGTTTTCACAGCCAGTTGCCTTCTCAGGGAAAGGAGCAGGGCCCGGTGGCTGCCTTGCCTTTCCCACGCTGCTCTGCCAGGCTGCGAGCGTCAGCAGCCACCTGCCCGTCTTTGGCCTCTATCCTCTGAAATCAATAGAGCGGCTTCACTTTTCAACCCCCCTCTTAACTTTCGGAAACTCTGGGCCACACCCCAGGCAAGAGCCGGCGTCATCCCCAGATAGCATCAGCTCCCAGAGCCACCGTACCTCTTGACAGGATGCTGGCGGCTCAGCCAGGAGCTGCTCCACCAACCTGATCTGTCACATCTCCAATATCTTTGATCAGGAGCTGGGAAATTTGAAATACTATTTTTAAAGGTTGTTTTCAAATAGGAAAGGGTAATCCCGCCGGGGCTCGGCTCATCGCCAGTCCTGCCATGCAGGGTGATACCTGCACAGTCTGCGGAGCAACGGGAGAGCCACGGGTGCTTTGGGCAGGAGATAGGATGGTTTGCTCCACCCTCTGACAAAGCACAAACCCAGGGGTTTTCAGTCGTTCCCCATTACCTCCGGTGGTGCCTGAAGGATGCAGGGAAGGACCAGCTGATGTCGGCAGGGAGATGGGAGCAGGAGGTCCTTTTGCAGCCACTTCTCAACGCAGCTGGAGCAGACGGTGGTGGGGCTTTGGCACGTTCATCCTCTGGACATCACTCGTGAGGGGTGTACAGGGTATGGAGCACATCTCCCTCCTCTGGAGCAAATCCCTCGTCTCGTACAGCAGCAGAGGACAGGGAGCAGCAGGAGAAATTATTTTATTTCATCTCCACAGCGAGCATCAGGAATCCATGTGTAAACTGGCTTTGCAGCAACGGCACCTCTAAAGAAGCATTTCCTGGCTGAGCAAGAGAGCTCTCTGTTAAATAATAGACTTAACGAAAGACAGCCTAAAAACTGTCTGTTTCTAAGTGAAGAACCCAAATTCCTAATTTCTGCATAGGCTGGCTGCCCTGAGACACAGCACATAATACATCTACGCACACCAGCGCGGGTCTGAGAGCTGAAATACTATATCCATCCGTTTGTGTGAGGGAGGAAGGTTTATCAGATTAAAGATCAGCAAGATTTAAGAACTGGTAGAGGATTTATCACAGCAGCTTTTGCACTCATCTGCTTTATGTACCCAACTGGGATTTACTTGGAGTTGTCGCTGTTTGGGCTCTGAGGAGGAAGTACGTGGAGTCCTTCTACGTTTCTCATTCAGTGAGACATCTGAGCCTGTGCCTAAATTTACCCAAGAGAAGGGTCTCATTGAAGCCAGTACAAGTATTCATAGGCTTCAACGTAGGCATGTGTTCTAAATATCTTGTGAAACCAAGGCTTGGGCGCAGTCATCCAGAATATCCCAAATACTTTTCACGTCTCTAATCTCGTCCCTGGCCCTGCTCCTTCCAGAGCCTCTTTCAAGTTGCTCAGAACCTTTGCACATTAAATTTTTCCATTTTGTGTGGGTGCTGTGGCAGTTCTACTAGCAGCAGCAGCAGCCCAGACAATTCAAATACTCCCAAGGACGAAGTCTCAGAAAACCAGCATTCAGTCAGGTGCTTGGGCTGTGTCAGAAACGTACGCATTACCCCTACTCTTATTTCATAGAACCATAAAATTATTACGGTTGGAAAAGACCTCTATTTAACACTTGCTGTAAGAGTTCAGCTTTGCACCCCTTAGACTATCCAATTTCTGAGCACTGCTGCCTGCAGACATTTCATTTGCCATGCAGAAGTTCAGTATCACAGCTAAAAATTCCCATTATGCCAAATACCTTTTGAAAAAAAAAAAATAAAAAATACCCAAAACAACCTTTTCCCTGATGGAGATACCTAGGAAGATACAGAAATAGCTGTAAAAATAACAGATGAAGCGTAACAGCTGCCCTGCATCCATCTAACTTTGTGTTGTGTTTCTGGTGGTGGCCACCAGCAGATGCCCAAAGCACAGGAAAAAAATCAAAACTGTGACACCTGTCTCACGTTTGCTGGAAACGATCTGAATTTCCAGCTAATTACCTCATGGGAGAACTGCCCTTCTAAGCCCTCTTACAGCCCATAAAATGCTCTTGCAGACAGGAGCAGAGAAGGAACATTTGAACCCAGTAAAGGCTTCACAAGAGGACTGTGCTTCTCCGCAACAAGCACCCTGCCTAGAAACCCAGAGCGCTTTTTTCTCTGCTTCTGTTTAAGAGCAGCGTTCCCAGGCTGCATTTCCAAAAGGTTTTCGGTTTTACAGCTGTCATGACAGTAATTTTCTCAGCTTTGCGAGGTTTCCTTGTATCCTGTTCAAACCGGCTTATCTCTGTCTACAAGTGATGTTCCTACACGGCGTTCTTCAGGAACAGATGTTCCCCTGATCCCACATAGCAGCGCTCAACATATTACACGGCCCCATTTTGAAACAATTAGCCTGTCACTGTTGAAAGAAACCTAATGGTTGGCTACTTGTTCACTTTTGAAACAAAAACGGAGAAGTAATCAGAAGTATCCTATGATTTATACTTTTTCCAAGCAAAGTCTAAATTTACAGTTCATTAAAATGGCAGCGTGTCCTGGTTCAGCTGCTGGTCCCAAAGTTTGTCATCTAGAGAAGCAAATCTCTGGGCAAAGCTGCCGGCAAAGAGCTTCCCCAGCCCCACAAGTGACAAAAAATAGAAGTCATGAGAATCTTGATTTACACAAATTAAAACCCAACGAATTAGCGAGGAGTGTTTAGAGCAGTGGCATTCATAGCTTTGGGATCGCAGACTGCTGTCAACACACGACGTTTGGTGTGGAATAGAAGGCAGTCTAATGACTAAGTCTTTCACACAAGTACAAGGGCACGCAGCGATAGGACGAGGGGCAACGGTTTTAAACTAGAGAAGGGCAGATTTAGATTAGACATTAGGAAGAAGTTCTTTGCTATGAGGATTGTGGGACACTGGAGCAGGTTGCCCAGAGAGGTGGTGGAGGCCCCATCCCTGGAGACGTTCAAAGCCAGGGGCTCTGAGCAACCTGATCTAGTTGGAGATGTCCCTGCTCACCACAGGGGGGTTGGACTAGATGACCTTGGAAGGTCCCTTCCAACCCAATGCTTTTAATGATCCTATGATGATCTGGAGAAGATTGCAAACACCCAGCTGAGGGTCACATACCCATGGTTGATTCTCCAGCCATCTGCACACAACAGCTCCAGAACCGTCTGTGCAGGGCTAATACAGACCCAGTAAATCACAAGATGTGCTAAATTGCTGTAGTGCCACAAAAGCCAATGGAGCTACATCCAGATTTGCGTTAAGTGGCAACAACACTCACAAAAAAAGGAACTTGCAGGCTGCTATAATAAAATTATCTCCCTTCGATGGCACCAAGATTCCTCCAGCCTAGTCTCACTCAGAGAAACCAGTCTTGTGGTCATACAGATCCAGACCAAAACGAGTGAGCACCGACCACAGAGCCCACCTGCTGCCAACACACCTCCCCTGCTTGTCCCTGTCTGCTTTTCACCTTCCTTGGTGTGATTGATAACCCTGTATCTTGTTGTCTTCCATTTTTCCCTGAATCTCTTTTCGAGGCGCACGCACACAGTGATGTGGGCAGTTGACCAAAGCCCAAGCTGGCAGCCCTGTGGCTGACGTTTCCTGGCCAGCACAGGGTGCAGTACCAAGGAAGATCGTGACAACCGAGTTTCCAGCATGGAGCAGATGCCAGGCCACGTGTCCCTGCTGACACACAGCCTGGCGAGGACAGGTCCAGGCTGCCAGGACCAGGCTGAGCAGGAACAGCATCTCCAGGAGCAGGCTGAGAGCCCAGGCAGGAACAGCATCTCTGGTAACAGCTCAATAGCAGCAGACGGAGATAGGAGATGAGCTGAGGGTCAGGAGAGGGCTTGCAACAACCACAAGCTTCAAGCAACTGCCTAAGGCTGCCTGAAATAAAGCTCCTTCTCGTATCAGCTGACACTCAAGGCAACTGCATTTTTGACCATCAAAGCAAAACCAAAAAGCTTTGCAGTTGCTCACAGACCTCAGCTGGGAAGTAATCCTGCCACTCAGAATTCTAGTGAGAAAAATGCTTTCTCAGGCTCCTGGAAGGACCCCACAGCACAGACATGCCAGAGACGTTCCCAGGTATTATACCCGCGTATCAGATATGAAACTTTTTTCATAAGTACATTTTATGCTCAAGCAGACAGCCCTTAAAATAGGGGTAGCTGAACTGAGGGGCGGGAACAGTGAAACATTTGCAGGGACCCATCCAGGTCACTGCTAACCGCAAATGCACATTTAGCAGCCAACACTCCTCAAAGAAAGGTTAGAAGATGAGGTCTGCTCGCTTGGAGGCTCTCAGGCCAATGGTGCTATTGCAAAATGACCCTTGGGGTAGGTTCATCTCTATCACCTCCTGATCCCTGCCATCAAGGGACGCTGAAGAGAAAGACCCACCTTATCCCAAAGAAGGTGTTTCCAAGAGCAGAGATAACTCACATATTAGAGGGCCTGTTCCAAAAACCATGAGGAGGTGCAGAGGGCTAGCAGAAATGTAGACATCTCCACTATCCAGCACACTGAATCCTGCCCTCAGCAGGGACACAGCAATAGGACCTCTGTATAGGCTTATCTTTCACATACACAGAAGTCATATGAACATAGAATCATAGAATGGTTCAGGTTAGAAGGGACCTTAAAGATCATCTAGTTCCAACCTCCCTGCCATGGGCAGGGACACCTCCCACTAGACCAGGTTGCTCAAAGCCCTTGAACACCTCCAGGGATGGAGCATCCACAGCTTTCCTGGGCAACCTGTTCCAGTGTCTCACCACCCTCATAGCGAAAAGCTTCTTCCTAATTTCCAATCTAAATGTACAGTCTCCCAGTTTGACCCCGTTACCCCTCGTCCTGTCACTACAAGCCCTTGTAAAAAGTTCCTCCCCAGCTTTTTTGTAGGCCCCCTTCGTATTACTTGCTTTGTAATGAAAGGCAAAGCACAGACCCAGCACTTATTCCTCCTGGAAATTCCTACAAGGTGCGTCACTGATTAAAGGGACTGTGGCTCCCCACCGCTCCCCCAGACTGGCCTTTCTGCCTCTGGGCTCTTGCACATCCCTGGGAGCGCAGCACTCGGGGACTGAATTACCAGGGTTATAATTCTTGGTGGTGTCCTTCTAACTGCAGCGAGGCACTGGCAGAGCTCAGCACACTAATTCACCTCCATGTAAACACGATTATTTTAAATGAACTCCAGACGAGGTTTAACTGTAAAAACATCTCCAGTTTTTGTAGCATTTTTAAGTGTTCAGCTCAGAGTTGTTTTTGTTAAGGCAAGAACTTACCCCTTCTTTCGTTTACAAAGAGTATTTTCGGAATTAGTGATGTTCCCCCCAACTATCACATGGTGCTTGAATGCATGTTATATTATTCAGAAGTCTGAAAATTAAGCCGCAGCGGGATTTCACAGTCAGGATTTTCCCTTTCTTAACCGGCCGTTTCGTTCCTTAGAAGCAGGAGTGCTTTCTGGTTTGAAAGCCAAGTCGAAGGAAAGAGAAAACACTAAGAGGCATTCACTTGGCTGCATTTCTCCCAATGTTTCTGGCGTAGGGTTCCCATTATAGCTTGCGAGAAGTGGCAGAAGAACATCGTGTATACATTGTAATGGTTGTTCTTTCTCTGAACAGACATGCTTCCAGGAGGCGGCAGATTAAAGAGCTGGTGTTACTTCAGACAGAGAAGAAAAACATCTTGCCAGTTGTGTTTATTTGTAGGGACCCATGATTTATGCTTTCCCATTTGTAGAGGGGTTGAGAGAAATGGATCACATGGGCTCTGTTTAGATAATCCCTGAGGAAATTCAGACTACATCAGGCAGGGAGAGATAGGGCTTGTTCTCGAGGATGAGAGAGAATGGGAAGTGGTAGGGAGAGGGGAGCTTTCCTCAAGATCCTGGAATGAAGTTCAACACTCTGTTTTTCTGAAAAGATTGACTGTGGGTTGTTGGAATGAAGCAATTAAGATAACAACAAAAATAGTCCAGGTAGGCAGGGATGAGCAGTTCTTTGCTGTTATTTATTGGTTCAGTGCAGAGAAAAGAAAATGTTCCTCCCTAAGGGATGTTTACCTGTCAAATAGTACAACGAGAAGATGCAAAACTGTTGCTACAAGCAGGAAAGAAGGATCTGTCACCCTCCGACCCGCTCTCCTGCTCTTTGTTTTCCATAAGGATGCTTCTTTGTGCTGTGGTCCCCAACTTATCCCTCCGCGGCCTCCTGGTTTTAGCAAGACTTCCAGACACCAGCCACTATTATCCCTACAAAGGTCTGTAAGAACCTGAACAAAACCATGGGCATTCCCTGCCCTGAACAACATCCTTCTCGAAATCAGAGGAAGCAAGAGTGTGACTGCTTTTACAAAGAAAATACATATTGCAAAGACAGCTTTAGTTAATTGATCTGGGGAAACAAAGCAAAGCACACCAAAATCAGCCGTCCAAGGTCTGGCATCAAAGGAGCCCAAGCACAGAACAAGAAATCCTCCTCAGTCTTGAGCTGCAAAGCCCACGGGCCAGAGGAATCCCTTACTCCACGGCACCTGGCCCCGCACCACCTAGAAAGCTGCATTACACAGTCGGCGTTAACAGATGTAAGTGCTGTTTAAGCAGATGCTGGGTTTCCCAGCAAGGACCACGTTTGATCCGTGGCCCGGTGCCCGCTGCTCTGCCATAGGTACGGATTAAGGAAACGCAGCAGGGAAGGAGCCGTGACTCCGCAGCACGGAAAGGGAAGCTGGTATTTACGTGACAGATGCAGGATGCTGAATGCCCTTCTCCAAGGGCACATCACGCAGGAAGAGCACAATTTCCAAGACTGTCAGGATAAAAAAGGAGGAGGAAAAAAATGACAGGATGCCACTCACCCGGCAAAATCTCCAGTCACTGCAATAAACATCTCCCAGAAGCTATTAAAAATAAGCTCTAAGTCATCATTTCAGTGGCAATATTTTTACATGCTGATGAAACAGTCAGCTGTCCAGGTGATAAGAGGCTGCGGGGTAAGAAGAAGAACAGGCACCAACCAGGGGAGAATTCTTTTAGCTGGCAGCAAGAAATTGGGGTGCTGAGACTGTAGAGCAGGGAACAACCCCAGCGTGGCCCTGCACAGGGGGCTCTGCCTGCAGCCAGCTCAAGGCAGAATGAAGTGTTAGCAACCCTGAACTGCAAGGCTGGGCACTCCTGCCAGGAAAAGACAGAGCAAGAGAGAGCCTGGAAAGTCAGAGCCGCTGCCCAGGGCAGGCAGGGTGAAGACCAGGACTGCTGGCAGAGCCCTTCCTCTGCTGGCACTGCCTTCCTCACAACCTGCAATGGCAACTACACGGGCAAGAACCCCACCGACTTTTAGTTGCAGCCATTTCAGGGGCTTCATGTATCCCATCAAGGTACTCAACAGCATCAGTGCAAGACCCATCAGCCTGGAAGACCTATGGGTCTTTGGGGTGACGTCTGATCAGAACAGTGATGATTCTCTGCCCCAAATAAGCTCTACAGATGGGTGAAAAAGCACCTCTCCCCAAAATGGGCCATTCTTGGACTGAAAATCCTGGGGAATTTATTCCTCCATGAGCAAAGCACCTCACAGGCTTATGATTCCACTTCTGATTTGACTTGACTTTTACCTTCTGGTTTCTAACCTAAATATGAAGAAATATATAAGGAAGAAAAGTAACCCCTAAACTGTAAGAGTCCACGTTCTGCACTCACCTCTGAAGACAGAGGGTGACAGCAAAAGGTAAAAGCAGGTTTCACCTCCTACCGAAAATATAACAAAGGCTCTAGGCATAGACACAGGATTGCGGGTTTATATTATTTCCGTCAGAGGAGCAGGGCTCAGGGCATTATTATGACCTCTGCTTAGCTGGTCACATCCCCATAGTGAGAATTTTTGTGTGTGTGTGATTTCAAATTTTTTTTGACATTTCCAGAGAAAGCTTCTGTTGCAGTTCCCTCACCTGGCGCAAGGATGCCACATTTTCAAGATTTAGATAAATGATCCGGCCACGTCTGCAGGCTCAAAGAAGCAAAATCACATCCAAGTCCTGGAAAGCTGGGGGAGGCATCGACACAATCATAATAATTAATATTTTTCAAGATAACTTATGAAAGACATGCATCTAAATCAGGAGTGCGGCAGAAGAAGGGGAGGGGGAAGAAGAGAGCTCCATAGGAACACGCCTGCCAACCAGTGCAAACATCACAACGCTTACACAATAGCTTTCAGTCCCCCACACAAAGCACTGCTGGACACCGACAGAAAGGATGAACTTCTCGTGTCGTATCAATTCCGTAGGATGCAATCCTCTTGCCTTTCCGACTCAAACTCTTGTGTCGAGTGTTAACAGTGAGCTGTTAAACAGCTGCAGGCTTCCAGCTCTTCAATGGCTGCATTTCAGACCGGGATCCAGCAGATTTTTGCACGTGTGTAATTTTTAACATCTGAGTACTTAGTTCACAGGGAGGAGGTTGGCACAGACATCTTTACCCAGTCGGGAGAGAAATGTTATCCTGTAGCAATTTGTAAAGCACCTTGGAAGGTTAGCAGATGTTTTTAGCAGCTAATTTTGACGACTTCCACCTCTGAGCTACGAAGGTGAGCAGGAATAACAGAAAACTCACTTTATCCAATTTTGCACAATTCAGATAAGATTAAGCGTGCACGTGAAGCTTTCCCCTTCCTATAGTGAAACCCAAGGTAACTCAGGTGAACAGGGGCGGGTGACACTGGATCAGACAAACCACCTACCAGCTCATGGCTGGGGTCCTGTCCCAGGAGTATGTGTTGGCCTGGGAGCGAGGATTCCATGATGTCCCTGTAGATCCTCCTGTTCTTTATTGCTGCCCCCCTCACCATGCAGCTTCTCTCTTTTTTCCTCAGGAAGAGGGAGAGGAGAAAAAAAACAAACCCTGGATTTTGAGCACCTCACTTGCAAACTGCCAGATTTTACTTATCAAAGTCAGAAAAAGATGCTCTACAAATATAAACACTTCTGACATTTCAGTTTTGCACTTTCCCATACTGCAAGGCCAATCCATGAACAAACACCTTGTTCTAGTGCTTTCCTAATGTCAGACATGAGCAAGCTTCAGCTGAATTAAAAAATAAAGCCAAGGTTTTGGTTTCCACACTACAATCCTGAAACCCAATAACAGCCCCCTACTCCCCTCCCCACCTCTCTGCTGCTGAGAATTAACTGAAAAATATAGCTGTATAGAGGTGGTTTTTTAATACTTTTCCTGGATGGAATTCTATTTGATGCTGTTAAGCTTTGATGACATACCCCAATGACTTCCTTGGAAGAAATCCATTTAGCAAGCTTGCAAATCATGCTGTTTCAGTTCTGTGAGTGCCCATGAGAAATGTGCATTTTCAATCATAAAAGCTGTAGAAACAAAATGGAACTTGGAGAGACGCAGACAGACGAATTCCTTATCACGGCTTGGCTGTGTTCACTGAACATGTGCTTACCATTTCTAACTCCGGAAAACTATTTGCAGGAATCTGAAATACAAGACTGAATCCAAAAGTAAGAAATAGATAAATTTCTAGAAGAGGGTTTTTGTTTGGTTTTTTTTTTCCATTTCAAAGGAAAAATGGAGACTCTGATTAAAACCAAAGCAACACCCTCCCCCCTCCCCGCAGCCCTTAGCTTTTCCTAGGAATATAAACACTTGTAATAGACTCTATGCGCAGGGTGCCAGATTTACAGAGGTCCCCTTATGTTTATATGGCAGGATACTCCGTTTTGGGGAGGCTTTGGGGAAGGAAAAGCAAATAGTTTGCACTTTCTTCCCCTCTCCAAAATTCTCTTGGAATGGGAACAGCGGAGGCTGCAGTGGGGATGAACAGTTAGCAGATCCCTCTGCCACGGTGTAATCCCCACCAGCCGCAGATCTTTGAAGCACAGTGCCAGGAACCCAGAAGCTTCCAAAAAGATCAATCCCTCGCCATTTGAGCTGGGAGAGAATGTAACTCTACAGGGAATTCTCAAAACTGATTGAAAATGGTCTTCACTGGGCATTTCATGACATAGTTTCCTAAAAACAAAGCTCATTTCTTCAGGATTCAGTCAATGACAATGACGATACCATTGACTTAGATGCATTTGTTCCCAAGAAGACTAAAAGAAAAGAATTAGAGCAAAATGTGAGATGCTCAGCGCTGCAGACAGTAAAATCCAATACAGTTGATGAGACGACAGCCTCTCCCACTGGCCAGGGCTGTCACACCCTTTCCTGTGCACTCTCCTTGCCTGTGTTTCCATCAGCTGTCTCCTGTCTCATTCCTGGTTTGTCACCTGCCTGCGTGTTCTCAACTCGATTACTGTGCTTTGTTTAGCAAAGTTCAGTCCTGATCCTGGCCTACAGCTCTGCGTGCAAGAACAGTACGGCTCTTTGCTACTTACACTGCAACAAAAGGGACCTAAATTATATATTAGCATCCAAAAAAAACCCTAGCAGATTGACAGAGTGCCTGGAACACAGTTTCACTAAGGTTTTCTCTTGCAGGAAAGCTGGCTCAAGACGCTCTTGCCCTCCTCACTGCATTTCGTTATCCTCTCAGTTGTTCTAGTGCAGCCACTTGATGCTTTGCTGTAGCAACCTGCTGCAAGGTGAAAAGAACATCTCCACCTTCCCAAGAAAGGCTGCTGTTTTTTAAAGCACTGGTGGTGTCAGGAGTCTGATTTATAGCACAGTTCCACAGGCAGCAGCATCAGCACAACCTCGCGGATACTCTCCTCTTCTCCTGGTGGCTTGTCACAGTGTAAGAACATCGGGAAGCAGCTTTAACACTGGAGACAATGTTTGTGGTAACATATGCTGAAAACCAGCCCCCGGTAACGCTGCCTCATTTGTACCTTTACTTAAAGTGATGTTGCGTTTTGGGTGAAGCCTGCCATGCTTTCACCCCTCACCCAAATCCCTTATTTACACGTCTGTCAAGACAGACAAGAAATCAACACTGTGAGGTGCTAAAGAGACTCCCTTTAAAGTTGAATCCTCTGGATATCACTGACCTTGAACAGCTGAAGCTCCCTCTTTGTGCATTTAGCTTTACAGATTCTGCAGCAAATCAACTGAACTTTGTGGTCAACGAGATCAAATCTGAGAGGAACTTCTAATCTTTCTGTGTTACGGTGAGATGATACCAGTGCAGGCTCCAGAAAATAAGAGTAATGGGAACCGTTCATGGTTATGGGTATCTGCAACAACAAACTGCCTCTCATTTAGTGATGCAGTGAAGCTGTGCAGATGAAGTTCTATGCTCCGGTGTCACAACAAGGTACAAATCATGCAAAACAGAGTATTTTTTCCTCGCTTTTAAGCTTTTTTCATGCCACATTTCTTTTAAAGTATCTCCTGTTTTCCACAGATATCCCACGAAAAGCTCAGACTGGATGAAGAACAGAGCAAGAGCTGCATTTGCCTTGCTTGGAGAAAAGCTCCTCTCCTAGTTTTCCTACTGGAACATGTCTGAAATCCTATTTTTCATTTTGCTTGGATGCTGCTTGGGGCAGACGATCCTACCTTCCTCCCCAGCCACTGCTGGATCAACCACATTGTCTTGATTGAAGCAATAAAAAATTGAGCAGTCCCTGCAAGGGGGACTAGAGATCACTGAGCTTCTGAAAGGTTGAGACTGCAGCAACTAGCTCTGTCTCATGAGAAGGAAACATTTTGAAATGTAAACAAATAAACCTTACCTACACAATCTCTCATTCAGACATGTTTCAAGATGGAAAAAAAAATAAAAATCTTTTGGGAAGCAAACATCAAAATACTGAAAAATTCTTGTAATTCTAAAAGAAGAAATTCCTCATAATACCAACGCAAACTCAAACGGTCCCTTTTAGACACAGTTTGGAATCTGCCTTATGATAGCAGTCTTCTAAGGATGAACAAGCTCTGAAGATACCTAGAGACACAATTTTCCTGCAAACTTTGGCTTCTAATATATTTCCCTTTGGCTTAATGTTTTGACAGTACTGCCATTTATCAAGCCAAGCATTTTTTTCCCATCAGTGAGACAGACTTTTGCCATGAATTTTAATACCAATCACCTCCGCATTCACCTGTACGTACAATAAATATTTAAACGGCCTTTATTGACATAAACTCACAACGATTCAGAAAGAACTGCATTTTATTTGCTTAAAAATACCTGATATCTTCACAAACAGAATCACTGCCTAATATAATTATAACAAAATGATAAGAAAAATAGTAGAAAATCAGCAGTACTGGAAGACTGGTATTTTGATGAAACACCTGGACTATCACACTAGGCAGTCAGATGTGCCAGTGACAAAATCTTCAGACGGCAACTGTCACAAAAAGCCGTAAGCTTTAAAATGTATCTGTCCCTGAAGAATCTGAATCGCCACAAAAACTACTCACACTCTGTGTCTGGTTATCTGTGTTCACGGAAGGCAGCTTCACTGACACCTTTGCTGCAGAAACATGGGAATTTAAATGTGGGGCAGCATCCTCTCCTAAAACAAACAAACAAACAAACAAAGAACAAAACACATTATTTGTTGCCTATGACAAACAACTAAACTGTAGCATCACTCCATGGAAACAGAGACACAGACACCCTTACTGTCCATGCTCTCGAGGCGTTTCAAAGAGTGCTGGTTTAGCTGTCAGAATTCTCTTTATCAGGTAACAAAGGGATGAATTTCTGTGCATATAGAGACTGGGTTGTATTTACAGACACATACACGCACATACACCCACATACATAATCTCCAGTAGACCCCGAATCATCTCAAATATGTATCCTGGTGTTTTCCACAGAAATGGAATGAGTTCTGTAGATACTAACCGTATTTCTAAATTCCGTCTATGTGTGTACGTCTGTTTGTATCAACCCTTTAGAAAACACTCAGGTTGTTCAAGACCACTTCTCTATATGCAACCATAAAAAGCAAAGCGATCCAAGTTGAAGCCATTGGTTAATGGAGAAAAACACCCCATCAATGCTTCAGCTGCCCAAAACACAAGTGAGAAGTTGTTTTAGCTCTTCCCTATCTCCAGCCCATTTCCCTGACTCATTAAGGGTCCTTCTTCCTACTCTTTTGTGGTTTATCTCCCTTCTTTCATCCTCTAACACACTCCAGGGAAAATATAAACAGCCTCCCCCCTGGAGATGTGGCTTGCAGGACTTTACAAGCCACATTCATCTTCTAGCAAGCCTGAGATGGCACCTCGCCCCTTCCCATTCTTGCAATCTGACCCTGCAAAATGTGGGATCTCCTGGGAGAGGGACAAGTCCCCCTGCACAGCTCAGCCACCCCTGCAATGGAGGAGGACACATCTCACAGAGCTTCCAGCAGCACTGGCTGCTGAGCTCTGTGAAAGATCACCGCAGCGCTGAAAAGTCCTCCTGTCTGGGAACCAGTGGGAGGGTAGAAAACACCAGAGATGGGAATGGAGAAGGGTCCTGGGCAAGAGTTACTCTATTCAGCCAGAAGAAAGAGACAAGAAGAGCAGGGGGTATCAAGACATGAGTCAGGCTACAGACACAGAATGAAGGAGGACAGGAGAAACAGCATGGGATCGAATGGTACAACATTCACAAAACTACAGAAAGAGCATTTTGAGATTTCAGTTGTCCCTGGGACATTTATTTTCAGTGCAGCAGCTAAAAGCATAACAAACTTCTGAGTGTGTACGACAGCAAAGGCTCGCTTGGAGTTTGCTCTTATTCTAACAAGCTATAACTATTCTCCCTTCCTCTCTGATAGACCAGGTAATTAAAACAATATTTTCCCCCCAAAACCCAAGAAGTTAGGCTTTCTTTCATCCCAGGTAATTATCTACTATGTCACCGTAGTAGTAATCTGCTTTCATCTGGCTTCAAATGGCTAATTAAAACAACAAAAACCCACTGCTAAAATAAAATTTCATCTGCTGTCTTTTATGCTAGAAGAGCAGCCGACAGCCTAGGAAGTCAAACACGAGCGAGGCCAAAGCCAGTAAAGCCAGTACATGGAGCAACCTGTGCCAGCCAAGGCTCCTGCCCCTCAGGAAGGCAGGGCTCTGGAGAGGTACCAAGAGCACAAGAGTATTTTTTTGTGTCCGCAGGGAATCAACACATCACCTGCTCTCCACAACCACTTACACACTGTGCAAGGAGCAATGTCCATAGTTTCTCTAGACTGTCCTCACTAGCTGGACAAGCTTCATCACCCCCAGCCAAAAATCCCTCTACAAAGCACAGCTGCCAACGTTTGGGTTGGCATGGGCCTGAGCAAACCTAACACACGAGCAGTAATAAGACGTGAAAAATCCTACATCTTCTGGACGCGACTCAAAAGCACGTTTACGGTAACA
Organism: Eurystomus gularis; assembly: GCA_013400335.1. NCBI lineage: Eukaryota > Metazoa > Chordata > Aves > Coraciiformes > Coraciidae > Eurystomus > Eurystomus gularis. Next base: position 235,724 of record VZZY01001818.1, read on the forward strand.
TCACAGAGATGTGCAAGCAACATACGTGGTTTGTTTTTCCAGAAGTACTTCCATGAGCTAAATCCATAGCCATGTTTGCATGATAAAAATAGGTTATTTAGAAGGGGAACTGAAGGCAAGCAAAGTGTTTATTTGGTTAGATGTGAAGCTGACTCACAGTAAAGACGTGAATGTGTGATGCCCAGGAAAACCTTGTAAATCATCCCAGAGGCTAAAGCAACTCTCCCAACACTACATGAAGTTTGATGCTTTCAAAGCTTGACTTCGTTAATAATTTCCACAGTCATGTCACATTCCATGATGTCATTGTTTCAACAGCTGTTCTCAGGTTTGAAAAAAAAAAAAAAAAAAAAAAAAAGAAAGAAAAAAGAAGAAATGGAGGGGAATAAAAAAAAGAATATTCTCTTATCCCAAGGCTCTGTAATAAGTTTCCAAGTATTTGATTCTGGGGTACTAAAAGAAAGTATCGTATTAGTCTACATTCTTCTTAACACGTACTCTAATATCCTTTACAAACATACTGTAGTTGAGTTTTATGATAGATATAAAATTTTAAAAGGACAGAAAAATTAAAAGAGTACTTCCATCTACTTGCTCAGCAGAAAAGTCACCAGATCCTGAGTTATCTAAATATTCTTCCAGGTAAGCTTAAAAATACCCAACATAAACATTCCCCTTTTTTTAAAGACAGACATCTGAAGTCTTTGACTTTGTCAGATGCTCACAGAAAATACAAAGCCTGGATTTTCAGCATTTTAACTGTAAAAAAACCTTGGCTTTCCTATTTCAGCTACACGGAAGACTCTGCTCCATGGCTAACTTTCAAGGACAGAAAGCTGCTTGTCCTGAAACTCTGCATTGGCCCGAAGATCGAACTATTGAGTTATTCTGCGTTGTCATTCTCACCTCTCATTATCAATCTAACCTCGTGCATGCACAGTGCATAAAACACATTCATATATACACGGAGGGGTGGGTATTTGTGAATGAAGACACAAATACAAGCACACAGGTTTAAATGCTGGTATTCCTGCTCACATACATGGTTTTAGGTGTGCTTATTTACCAATGTCCGTATGTGCCTTTTGACAGCACTTGTATAGTCCCTCCTCCTTTAACAAGGTCAGCTCCTCCTTTAACAATGTGATATTCCATTTTATTTCTTCCCCCCATCAGAGAACAGCTCATGACCAAGATGGTTTCTTCTTAAACACTGAGCTCTTCACCGCCGCAAATATGCAAATTGCCACGGTGCTTATAGTGGTGCTTATAATCTTCTGATATGTCGTAAAAATGGAATGGAAAATTCCTCCGTGTACGAAGCAGCGCAGGGCAGGAAGGCAGGTAACCTTCCCGGCTTTTTTCCCCCCTTTAGAGGCTCTGGAAGTACTCAGTACAATTTTGTAATCATGTACTTAGATGTATTTATAAAAATTTTCCTTGTTAAAATCCAATAAATGGAATGTGTGACCTGAGGTGACCTCCAGCTCTCCAAATCCATTGTCACCGTCTAATAGAATACATTCATATAAACTGTGAAAACCGACACTCGTAGCAAGCGTGTAAAGGTCCTTGACTGGTAGAAACTCAACAGTGACTGAAAACATCTTGGTGACCCGCTGACGGAAAAGGTCAGACTTCAGATTAGAAATTTTCCCTGTTCTTGGCAATCTATAACAAATTCATGTACAGTACTAAATTTCCAGATCTTTGTTTAACAGAAGCATAAAAATTAATGGTGTGTCAACCATCCGGTGACCTGTGAAGGGAGTTTTTCTCTAAGAGGTACCGTCACACAGAGAGTATGTGATATACAAGTGTATTGCGACTGTACGCCAAATGGAAAAGGAATTAAATGCACTGAAGGGAGGTTTGGTTACTAATAACACATGGCAACAATGAGAACAAAGAAAAATGTTTAAATCTTTCTCTTAGAATTTTTCTATTTGGCAACATAAGACGACTAAACAAGTCTGACTTTTCAGCCAAATGAAAAACATGTGCTTTAACTCCTTCAGGTCAGTGTCCATACATTAAATTAAACTTCCATTTTTCATTTATCTAAAGGAAAACGAGACATGTATCTTGCAAGTGAAAAGAGCTATCTCCAAGACAATAAATTGGGAGGAGTTTGAAGGATCGGGACCCAGGTTATTGTTTCAGTATAAAAGCAGAACCGTAATTACCTACATACTGCTTTCTAAAATTTAAAACCAACCATCACCCCCCAGCAACCCTCCCTCTAACATAACAACTGAAGCAACTAACTTCTAGAGCAAGAATAAACTTCCAAGCATATGTAAAAACAACTCCAGTGCGGCGCTCTCATTCCTGTAATAGCGCGGGTTGATATGAATGGCTTGTTTCTTCTTCTGCCAGATTCCAGCTGCTTCACTTTGTTTATTACTGACTTCAAAGTTTAAAACACTGTCCTGTCCCAACAAATAACTTCCTCCAGATGGCATTATCTCCAGCGTTCAGAGCACTGGGGATAGCACAGCACCTGCAGGTCTGTAACTCAGCATCTTAAAATCTTCAATGAAAGCCCCTTTTTTTTGGTGTATATGCGTGTGTGTCATTCCCCCGTTTTGCTTTTTACCCCTACAAAAAAAAAAATTTCCACCTAGGATACAGTTACAAAGACCATTAGCAGGGACACGGAGTTGTCAGGAATTCTTTGCAGTCATTACTATAAAGTAGAAGAATATCTACAAGGCCAAAGGTAACAGAACCACTGTCAGTAGAAACGCTTTATCTGCTCCTCTTACCTGTAAGTAAAGATGTGAGATACATACTTAGAATCTTTTAGGTTGGAAAAGACCTATAAGACCACTGAGTCCAACTATTAACCTAACTCTACCAAGTCCACCACTAAACCACATCCCCTCAGCACCACATCTACACGACTTAAACCCTTCCAGGGATGGTGAATCCACCACTGCCCTGAGCAGCCTGGTCCTGGGCTTGACAACCCTTTCAGGGAAGAAATTTTTCCTAATATCCAACCTAAAGATAAGATTTCCGCAAGTCTGTGTCTGATCCAAGTCTCCGTGGATATCTGAATGATACCAAAGAGAAATTCACTCATTTTCACACGTGGTTGTACGGACAAGTTACCAAGTACAGCAACCCAAGAAGCGGCATTTTCAGCAAAATCAACATTATTCCTGACTTGCTGGGCTAACATGTACTGACAAGAAACATCCTTATTTTGATGTAAGCAATTCTAAAGGCTACACTGATAGAAGAAAATAGACTGCCATGTCAGTCATGTTATTAATTACAATTATATACAGTATTTCCCATTCAGGCTCATATCTAGCTATACCCTGCCCATTGGCTACATAATTCAATGCTTCTGGAATTTAATGGCTCACACATTTGGAAGTGGGTATGGTAATGAACTAGTCACATGGCCTCAAGATGGTAGAGAAACCAATACTCTCAAGAATAAGCAGGACCATCAACAGTTTCTCAAATAATCCAATTGTGCAGTTCTCAAATAATCCAATGCAATTATTCTGCACTCGTTAGAAATGATAGCTCCTGCGCTCTTCTAGCCCCGGCCACCTTGAATCCGTATTTATGTTACTGTGGAGGAGGTGTCCCTTGAAATGAAGGAAAAAATGGTTAAACGCGTGCCAGAAATGAAGTAAAAATGCTTAAGCACGTGTGCTTTTCAGAGGCAGGGCTCTCTTCTCATTGTGCAGATGCTTTGCTGAGCGTAGGGCCCCTGGCCGCAGGTCAGGCTGCTGCCTTCCACTCGGATAGAAATACAGAAAGCAAGAACAAGATGCTCTGCAAATGGGCGCAGCTCTGTTTTCCTAACTGAAAACCAGACTGCTGCGAACTGAGCCGGCTTCATGACAAACAGAAAAGACTCCGGGCAAACTTAGGCCAACCTTCTAGGGCTGAGTTACATGAAAGGGATAGATTTACAATTAAAACACTTCAGTTGTTTTACAGAAACGGACTGACATCGGTAGGAGTTGAGCCAAAAATGACTGGATTTAAAAGCATGAGTCTACTGCTTGAGCTGAAAAAACAGTTTCATTCTTGAAGCCTTCAGCCAACTCATAAACCTCTGTAAGTGGGCCACAGACACCAGCGGAGACAGAGAACTATATAATATGAGTTCAGTTCAAGTTTTGACCTAAACTTGGCAAATTCCACCTTCCCATGGTGTAATGTACTTACAGAAACTCTGCATACAAGCACACAGAAAATAAACATGCATACATACACAAGCTTTTCTTTCTTGTTTGTTTGTATAAACCTTAATGCATTTCCTCGCTATAAATATTTCTGAAAAGAAAATAAATTCCGATCCCGAGTCAGTAGAGGAGGGTGGGACACAGGCTAAGCAGCTAACACATTAAGCAGAATAGTTGAAAATTATTTTTTTCCTTCTCTCAAGTCTGAGTTCAAGGTTCAGTGGTTTTCCAAAACATCTTATATTCCCACCAATAGCAATGCTAAACAGAACAAAAACTAGAAATACATAAAATAAACTAGAACCAGATTTTTCAAAAATCCAGAGACCGGTAGGGAAGGGCAGACAGAGCAGCTCCAAAAACATCTAGGAATGAGATTGTAGAGTTTACTAAATAAATATTTCCTTTTGGTGCCTAAAATCTACTCTGCTCCTTTGGATCTGGCAGATTTTGCACTGTAGAATATTTCATTGCTTAACAAGTTTGTTCCCTGGCCACAATTCTTACTGTTGTTTCCCAGCAAATCACTTCCACAAGATGCGCAATGATCTTTCCAAATAGCTAAAATTATTATTAATACTAAGAAGAAATACTGAAAAGTCAATTTGGTTTTTCTGTATAGATGCCTGCGATTTTTGGATGTGGCTAGAAACAGTCTTTTCTGAACTTTTAAGTGCTGCTGCTTCTTGACTTCAACCATTTTCCTGAGAAGAACTGAGATGAGGGGGTCTGTGGTAAACCTTGAAGCAGCAGCTTTTATTTCAGAGTAGAAAAGGAGAAGAAGTTGGTTCATTACCAGCCCAGAGTCTTTGAGAAGCACCAGAAAAATGTGTATCTTGTGCAAGGGCTGGGGAGAGGAGAAATCTCTAAATCCACAGGAGACAAGCTAGGTAAACAGCTGGTGGAAGCAGGAGAATCTGACAAGTGCTAATTAAAAACCTGCGCATCTAACGATGTAATTAATATTTTATTTATTCAGGAGAACTAAGTAGCGCCTACATACCAATCTTTTTTTCTCATTTTTTGCAAAAATCTAACAGGCAAGTGGACAGGAAGGTAATTTTAAAAGTGTGCTTGTATAATCTATTCAGCTCTGTTATTCACACCTTCATGTCTGGGGATCTACAAGACCTATTAATGCCAGTATCTGAAGCAAAATAAAGAAGCTCAGAAAAAAAAAAAAAAAGGCACTTGAATGGCCAATAGTAGGAATTTACACTAAATTCTAAGATAAAATTATGCAGACTTCCTGCAAGATGCAGAATCATTCACTGCAATCCTAGCAGCAGGACTGGCTCCTCTGAGACCTCGTATCTTAACGATATTAATTGCAGCAATACTGCCTCCAGCTTATCTCCATCATAGCACGGTGCTCAACATAAGAGCATTCACAGCCTACATGGGGAGTGGCAAGTTTAAAAAAAGAAAGCATCTTTTTAAGTTTTAGAAGTTACATGGCCTGCTTTTATTTAAAAATAATTTTAAAATAATTTACACAAGTAATTAAAGTCGAACTAACAAATTCAATGAGTAAATTAGGGTTGCAGGGGGTTTGAAAATGAACAGCTTTCCAGTTCACGCTTAAAATGAAGATGGGTGTCCCAGTGAGGGGATCTCCTGGGCAAATGATGTTCTTTAAGTCAGTGTACTGGCCAGGATACATATCAGGTTACTCTGCAGTTAAGGTAGGAGTAAAGGCAGGTTACTCCTGCCTTCAGATCAACTTGGCCCAGGCAGTTAAATTACCAACAGCTACTCCAACACGCTGCTCTTACGCAGGCTTTGATGTGTGTCCGTATCCCTTGGGATGCACATGTGACAATCTCTACTTATCAGACAGGTCCAGAATGTCTCAGTTCAAGACAGAGCACGTTATCTGCAGTGACGCTTGTGCTGCATATGCTTACTAAGCATCGCACGCGATCCAGCCTTATTAACTCCTCAGCCACACGACGACTAAAAAAATGGTTACGAATGCAAGAGGACAGCTTCCGTGGATCAACATAAGAAATCACAAGCTACTTTCTAACACTTAAAAGTGCCATGGGAAACCTTGATGAGCTCTCCCTCAAAAGAAACAAGAGGATTTCCTGGGCAAAGATATTATATCCCCTCCAGCCATGGCAGCAGTTGGCACACTGAATGAAAGCTCAGGGATGGGCCATCAGGAAGAAAAGAGGAAACTTTCTACGTGCATGGCTCTTCAGGCAGTGCTGCAGGGCAGAATTATCTCATTCAAAGTCACTCTTCCCATATAATGGAGTCACTAAATGCATTCTTACAATAAAAAATTAAATAGGATATACTCAGCATTAAAAAAACCTGTTCAAATAAGTCTTTTTCTAGATGCAGTTGTATTTCTCTATTTTGAATACTTAAATAGTGTGGATGCTCCATCCCTGGATGTGTTCAAGACCAGCTTGGATGGGGCATTGTGCAACCTGGTCTAGTGAGAGGCGTTCCTGCCATGGCAGAGGGGTTGGACTACATGATCTTTAAGGTCCCTTCCAACCCAAACCATTCTATGATTCTATGAAATAGTCACGTGACCTTATGCATTTGTTTTGAGGATTTTCACTTAAAAAGTCATGGGATTCTCCCCATGGAAACAGTTTGCCAAGACTCCCACTACTGTACTACCATTACAAAGATCTGGCGTATTAAAATGCTTATACCTACAGCACAAATACTCAATTTTTGTAATTACATCTTTTAAAAAGGAGATTATGAATGTTTTCCCCAGGAAGAAAAACAACCAAGACAGAACAAACCCAGCCCAAACCCAAACTGTACACAGTTTGCCTTTTCCAGTGATGTGTTCTAATAAACACTGGGATGTCTCTACACATATTTCTAGCACATATGGCCGATAAAGTTGTTGAAAAGCCCTACTTTCAAGCCGTTTGTTAAACAGCAGAAGGTGGTCACTAAAGGTCTTGCTTTTTTTTCTTATCAATCAACTTTGAAAAAATGTATTAGGAATACGGAATTCAAGGAAGTTGAGAGAGACAAGCAATTTTTCTCAAGAAAGAATACTGTTGTAATCTATGTAAGTGAGCATGTGTTAAAATAAAGGAAGTACTAATGTCTTTACTGGAAGACCTGCTTGGAGACAGCCATTATCTAAGTGTCCAGACCACATTCTGCCAAAGAACATCTAAACCTTGTCTTGAAATGAGTACCCCGTGTGATGACAAGTAACACTTTCTCTACAATTTAGTGCCCACGACCAGAGACTTGGAAAGGTCTGAGAGTAAAGATATGTTTTTATCCTGTGCTATTTTAAAGTCTGTTAAAATCTGAAGTGTTTAAACTTTGTGCAATAGAGATAAGCATTCGTCCTTGTAAAAAAAATACCCCACAACCAAACAATCCAAGAATCTTGGCCTGTTACATGGGAAAGAGTGAAAACAAGATTCCTTTGCAATACTTCGGTGAATCTGAGCTCTAAATTAGTAGAATAAATGAACTGCAGAAATGCATTGCTCTACATCTACGCTACATATTCAGCCCGTTACACCACCTTCTTAGGAAAGGCACATTTGTACTCATTTTAATACGACGCACACCTCCCTCTCTGCTAACCGCTATAAAAAGCGGAGAAAACCCTCCCAACACTGCGCCTCTCCAAGATTTCGCTACTAACCAGTGGTTCCCCAGCAGCCACAGTGAAACCAACAACCGTTGTTAGCAACCCAGGAGAGGCACAACATAAATCTTCAAGCTGCAGTCAAGCAGTGCCTTTGGAGACACTGAACATACTCGTTTACATTAGGGGCTCGTTTGGGCAGATGTTCTTTACCTCTGAAGCTGCACACACACACACAAGTTGAAATTTCCAACACTGGCTGCATTAGCTGATGGTGGCAACTCCTTCTGGTATCTACCGCCAACTTATTTAGACAGTATTGCAGCTCTTGTGATGTTCCCAGTTCAAATTGGTGGTGCCAAACTTGGTTTGCACTCAGTTTGTCAATAGCTTTCTTCATTGCTGTGGGCCACAAGCATGATTAATATAGCTTGTAAGCAGCCTGAACGAAAATCATTTCTCATTTGTCTGGGTTTAGAAAGACCTGGACCAAATACAGGGAAAACTGCACTGCAAGGGAGCGTGTACAGAAACTCAGTCAGCGTGTGTGGGAGTGGGTTCTGTGCAGAGGTGTGGGCTACCACGTGCTGATGGGACACGACTTGTGCAGGTGAACGGCCCAGACGCCTGGGTCTGTTCACCACTCCAGAGCACACACAGCTCAGGGTTCACAGGAAAGGCAATTATGGAAAGCTCCTTAAGAAAGCAGCTTTTGCAAACCCTTCATATACCTGACTGACATAAACCCAATTATTTAGCACGATCCTAATGTGCCACCATGACACCCAGTGTGTACCAGTAGGAAAAGCACAAAGACAAAAAAAAAAAAAAAAGAAATTCTTCTGTGTCTCATGGAATTTAATGGCTCCCCAGTATTTTACCTGAGGCAAATTAATTCACATTATATACACACGCATGCACTCCCAAGTTCAGGAACACTTACTCTGCAAGTATTAGATAAATCAATCTGCTTTCTAGCAGTTTCTTGCACATGCTCACAGTAAGACCAGAAATTTAAAAAACATTATCCATTATTTTCTTTCTCTCTTAAATATCAGGAAAGAGCTGAGTCCAGAATATACTTAGAATTCAATACATAACGTTGGGGAATGTGTTTCCTCTCATCATTACTCTGTCAGTGAGAGTTACACAGCCTACACAAGAACAGAAGAGAACGAATGCTTGAAGATTATCTTTCTTTATCCAAGACAACACTTGAATGCCACTGTTATTTGATGCAGTGTTGGGGTTTTTAAATCTTGTAGAGAGAGAACGCACATGGTGCAAGGTCTCTGGGAACAGAACTGTCTCCTACCATGTAGGAAGCCTGGCAGAAAGGGGCCTGGATCGTGCCTGGGGCCTCCCAGTGATTCTGCGGCCTCTCAATGATTCTGCAATGCAAACCATCATACGGTTTTACTGCCTGGGTTACAGCGAGTTATTGAAGCCTTCTCTACTCCTTTAGAGGAGGAATAAACAGGTTAATACAGGCTCATTGTCCGCTGCTCTGTATTTCGAGATAGCTACTTGGAGAATGAGTCCTGTAGTAGCCAGGGCATGACATTATACACATAACCCATGTTTATCATGCGCAGAAGGTTTCCTGGAAATGTATTCGAAATCTGATAAGAAAAATCCTCATTAAGAATCATTTGCTTGTTTAATTTTCACTTACTGAGCTTTAATGTACCATAAAAGTAAGTAATAACAACAGTGCCTTAAATAAATACTGCTCGTCTTGTACTCATTAATGTTTTAGAAGAACACAAAACTGCCTCTAGATACAGGAAGCTGCTGGAAAATAAAAACTAACCAATCATATAAACTAAAAGGAGGGCTTTAAAGAATTTTTTGTTGAACACAGAGTTCAACAAAAATGTATTCTGTTCACTGTACACACGACACCAATGGGAATAAGAGCCAGTTCAAGTTCTAAGTTACCATTACTTGGGTAATAGTTTCAAGCTGCAAGGCACAGCTGTACGGGCCCAGCCAGACAGGCTATCACAGCAATGCTTTGATAGCATGGGGCCCTTAAGTGTCAGGATATAGAAAAGGCAGCAGTTGTTGGCTGTGAAAACAGTCTGATACAAACCAGATGGGGACTTACTTGATGGGCAACACAAAGGAAAACAATTGGCTCATTCAACAAAGTCAGGCCACTGCCCCAGAGAATTAACAGAAGACAATAACAGTCAACCAGAGTTGATGCAAACAAGAAACAGCCATGTGGTTAGGGTTTCAGGAATTGTTTCTCCTCAGACTAAACATAAAGTTTTGATTTCTAATTCTTATATTCATTAATTTCAGTCTCGTTTACAAGCCCCCTCTTCCTCCAAACTCTTCCGTATAATTCATTTATGTAGCACCAGGCTTCACACACCTACTTAAGCAAGAAAAAAATTACATGACGAAGGCAGCTATATTAATCTAATGTTTCCTGAAGAATGCCAAGCCCACAGACAACTTTCTGAACTGTGTCAGAACAACATCACAGATACGCAGCACGCAGGGTGTTATTAGACACATTTGCATGCATATGGCAGTATATTTACTGATTCTTTTTTATTTGAAATGCATAATGCCCAGTAGGTCACAGGCTGGGTTGGCAGACTACAGATGTCTTCCATTTTTCTGAAGAGTTCTTCTGTTTTCTTACTTAATTTTTTTCTCAGAAGTAAACTTCGGATCACTTATGTTACCACGTAACAGTTTTGTTTGTCAGGATACAGTTAAATATCTATTAAAATAGCTATTACCAAGCTTTTTTGGAAGCAATCAAAAATTAGAAAATTGGCTATTTCAGCTGTAACTCAAAAAAATCCCCAGCCCATTCATTTTTAGAAGCTTGTAGGAGATTATGGTCCAAAATCTTAATTGCTCTTGCTGTTTTATTACAGGAAATATGGAAGTGACATGTGCAAAGGTATTTTGATTACAAATTACTTACAGAGATTGCACAATAAGTCAGACCTCTAAGGGCCTTCTGCAATTTCACTCTCAGACTAAAAACAGCTGAACTTTCTTTTCATATACTTCAAAATATTCCCTCCGGCAGGCTCTGCACTGCAGCGCTCTACATGAGTGTGAACACTTGGATGGCACACTCTAAAAAGACAGCCACATACTTGGATACCCAAGCAAGTATGTCTACAAAATGCTGTGACACTCAGACGTCCTGGATGCCTTATGAAATCACATTGTCCTGGGACCCAGCAGCTTTAGCACACCAGCACCCATCCCCTGAGCTTCACTGCTTCTGGAGATTGCTTGGTGGCTAGTTCACAGATTTCCAAGCTGGAGGTACTACATGATGTGAACATCTCCTAAACACATCGCTCAGACCTATGATGGGTACATATGAAGTCTACTCTTCTTTAAAAGTGCTCCACTGTCCATGCAAACTTCCAAAAAGCAGCTGGCTTAAGGAACTGAATGTATGGTTCTCATTTAACAGCCCACACTGGACAGCCAGAGCAAGAGAGTTCGTCCTTAAAGAATGTAAAAAAAAATCCTACTGGATTAATGAAGTATAGAGTGAGACCCTAATTGTCATCATCTAGCTTTTAGCTGCAGTGGTTCTGAAGCATGTGAGCATGGTTTTACTTCAAAAGACAGGCTAAAACGCAGCCTTGGCTGCACTCAAAAACAACCACCACATACTGTAGGTAGAAAAGTAAGGTTTTACTTCAGTTTCTTGCCATAAGCACAGAGCCAACACTCTAACAAAGCCGTTGTGTGCTGCGCTCTGACTGAGCTCAAACATCTCTCGGGCAGAATCATGAGGCTTATTTCCAAAAGTGCAGCCAAATTCTTGAAACCTCCGATGAAGGGGTGGGTTGTCACATTACAGAGGAGAAGATTTTGCCTGCAGTGCTGCTGTTATTCATTTTTCACATCATATATATTGAGGTCAGAACACATCTTTTACCTACAGCTGAAACTTTAGGTTGAGTCTCTTCGTTGGGCCATTTCTAGAAGATTATGAATCTTAGGAACACATCAGCCTTTATCAAGCTTTAATCTCAGTGACACTGGCTGTCGTAGCCTCGTGTTTAAAAAGCGGTCACAGAGGAGCAAAAACCTCTTTAAATCCCAATGTCTGCCTGTAAAGGTAAAGCCCAAATGCTCTTGTAAAAATGGTTTTGGACATGGTCGGTCAGAGAATGCCTCCACAAGGGACAGCACGTAAAGGCCAGCTGGAGCAGGGGGAGGCAGGACTGCCCAGCCTCCCTTAAAGCCAGGACTCCAACAGGAAACTGCTCCCCCTGTTCTTTTCTCTCTCCCTTTTTTTTTTTTTTTAATCAGGAAGGAAGCTTCATCTTCAGAAACAAGCATTCCCTGTGTAATCTCCCTGCTTGCCTGTCTCTAGGAGCGGATCCAATTACTGCAATAAGCTACATGCACTTTTAAGAAGTTAATTGTGTATTTACACTGCAAGTCAGGCTAGTAAATATTTCTCATTTATAATTTTTGATTTACGTAGCAGGGCACAATGGCAGCTGTTAAGTAAATAAAACAATTTTCTCAAGATCTGTAATTATGGTTTTAGGATTATAAAAGCAAATTAAAAAAAAAAACACAAACAAAAAACCAAACAAAATTAAGCAACAGCCAGCAAATTTCATGCTTTTTACTTCTGCTGAAGATACAACGGCCTGACAAGGACAGAAACTGTGGCTGTTATACCATCTTTAAATACACACAGCTCTGCCCAGGTCTTGTTTTATCCACTGTACATACTGCAAAGCCATGATCTGCAACCCTGAGATGATTACTTTACAGTGACAATCTGAGTGAGGATGGAGGTCAGCAGATCATCCCATATTAAGTCTAACCTAGTTTTGAGGTAAAACATAAATGTAACTCTACCAGAGCCAGAAACTGTGAGATAACACATCTTCATTGTTCGCATATGGTTGATGATTTATTATTTTCTTTTAAAGCTACATGCCTATCTGACACTAAAAAAGAAAAGAATTACTAGAAAGTCAAAGTCATGCCACATACACAAAGTCACCTCCCTGCAGCCAAAGCATTGGTGGGGGGACACCGACACGACCACCACATTTTACAGAACTGCTCCATATTTTTTGTCACACTCAACAACTTTCACTCAGATTGTTTAATAACTGTGCTATAAAACAGTTCTTCCTTCTTTAAAAGCAAAACATAAGTTTTAGATTAGAGAAGAGTGACAACACAGATACAAAAGTTCTAAATCTAAATTACGTTTTTCTAGGTGTAGGGGTTCCCCCCCCCCATGACAGCATGCATGATAAAAACCAGAACACAGTAGTCCACAGGCAAAATTTAACCCATCTCCATCATTTACTACTGTTCCTTGCAAATGCCGTCACCAAAAGCCCATTTGCAACTGGTGTTTTGGAGGGGAGGATTGGCTGTATTTTACTTTCAAAATTAGTTTTATGGAAGATGAAAAGTGTTTTAATGTTTGCACGTTATTCAACTCTATTACAAAGTGCAGTCCCATAATGCAACCTCAGCAGTGAGCAGCAGGTCATGCGTGACAACTTTAATCTTCACTCACTGGTCCTTACCCTCTTTTTAAGGAGAAAGCTTCTTTGGCAGACTGCTTCTCTAAAAATCAGCGTATTATCAAAGAGTAGCATTAACATTATTTATATAGCATTCTTATTTTGGAAGACATCCTGATAACATTTACCCCATGCTGTTGCCTTATTTGAAAGCTTCCTGAGCTCCTAGGCTTAAGAAATTAATCTCGTGAGCACTGGAAACATATTTATATTTAATTATAGGCAGTCTCTGCATCACTGTAGCAAGAAGGTGGTGCTGGCAAAACCTGGCCTCTCTTCCATGCACAAAGTAGAATGTCTGTTTACTCCTAAAGTATCTAGAAAAATAAGCAAACAAAGTACCTAGTAATGACGCTGTTCACAAGCATGAAAACTGCCTGTAAGTCAAGCCCTTTCACAATATAATAAGCAGTAAAATTTTAAAAATAACATTACAATTTGACTGTGGACACCAGTCATCTGAATATTCATCTTTATTGGCCAGCTAGGCTTTATTAATGACTTTACAGCTATGCCTTGCCTCTGCTAGCAGTGCAAAAAACTTACAAAGCACTAAAAATCAAAAAAAAGTGTAATGGCTGAGAATAACAGCTTTGTAAATCCCACGCCTTCTTTATAAAGGGGTTTGGGGGCAGACTGTCTGAATCCGTGGGTTATTCATCGTTCACAATAAACGACCTCCACTTGGCATATACGCTCTGGTCCTAGTCCTTTCTTTTCTGCCCAGCCGCTCCCCACACAAACAGCTGCCTCCTTCAGGTTTTCATGTGATGCTTTAAAAACCTGAATTGAGAGCTCTTAAAGAACAGGTAAAGCTGAAGGGAGTCCAGCTGCTTCTGCCCAGGGATCACCAAAACAGCGGGGAAAGCAGAAGCTGTTCCTTCTGTTGCGCTGCTCTCAGACATGTGCAAACCACTGAATTATAAAGGGCAACATCTGCTGTCCCTGCCATACAGAAAGATAAAAACTCAGCACATATTGAAGACAGAAAGCCTACATTTATCCTATCACAGTGCTATATACGTTTCTCCAAGCTGAAATATGTGTTTGTAGTGCTCCCTGTCTTCACCTGTCACCATAGAGCATCCAGGCAATGCGTTGCCAGCACCCAAAGGCATCAAAGACTTCCTGGTCTGATACTGCCTTTGGTAAAAGGAGCACAACTTTCATACTGAAAAAGCAACGTGAGGTAGGAGGGCTACTTAAATGATGGTCCACCCAAGTAAGGATGGTCATCTTAGAAGACCCTACAGTGGATCTGCCAACTGAACTAACGCAGCGCCGGCAGCAGGACTGAGACAGCTGGAATGGTTCCTGACTCCAGCTTAGCTGCCATTGAAGTACCAGGCTAAAAACAATAGTGACTGAGGAGCAGAAATGCATCTTATTCAAGAAATCGTCTTTGCAGGCTGTCATCTCTGGCAGAGGCTGCAGCATACTCCTGGGGGTAGTAGCTCCAACCAAATACTCTGCTGAATAAGAAAAGACAATGGTATTTCTTACACTACCTTTTGTTACAGTGATGTACCAAGGCACGTCATTTAGAACGACGAGGAATCTCAATTTAAATTCATCTGCCATCACTGCTAATGAATAGGCATGTGAATTAAAAGTAGCACAAGGCCATAAAAAGCAAATGCCTCTTTAAAACATTATGACAGAAGACGTGTAAAGGAAATTCAGACTCAATTATATGTATATAAATGAGTAGCAGGTTCAGGAGAGACTATTCTGATGGTTTTCCATGACCTACCACAAGACACAGGCCACAGAACAGCTAAGCACGCTTACTTTCTAGATGCACATCAGTTCTTTCTTATTAAACCATGGGCTCAGAGCTGTGGAACCACTAATTTGTGAGAAACTTCTCCCTCCAGAGAAGAGCTAACTGGAAACAGCCCTCAGGCTGATGTAAGCATTAAGTACATGGGGAGTCTCTGTCCTTAGGTGGCTTGCCCAAGCCCATTAATTTTTTGTGTGTGTCCCCCATTTATATAAGCACTGTTTGCATGAAAGGGGAAAGCAGGTCAGCCTAGTCAGCTTGCTACCATCTGCTTTTATTCAGAGTTACTCAAGATCAGTGCCAGTGGGATCAGTGCCCATTAAGAGGGTTTATTGTGTGTGTTTATTTTTTGCTCTTTACAATGAAGGCAACAGCAATTACTGTAAGTTTGTAAAAGTGCACACAAATCACAATACACAATACAAAGCTGTTTCAGTCAGATCCTAGCGTGTTTACCAATCCTACACAGGCTGTGAGAAAGGCTGCTTTGGCACAACGATTTGGATAGACTGGTGAGGAGCGTGTTAGCATCCAGGAGATCTGAGACTGTGTTTGATTCTTGCTATCAAGACCATACCCTGCCTGCAATGCACAGCGACTCCAGCTGATCCACCACCCCATGAGAACCTCACACAGGAGGAAAAGCATCATATCCCAGCTTGGCCCCCAGAACAGGCTGACAATAGGTGGATTTATACAGCTGGAACTGGTGAGAGATCAAAGGTAGACTGTCAAAGTGCAAACAGCAATTTAGGGTTCTCAGCAGGTACAGTCCAACTCTTAAGAGTGGATATGCAGCAGCAAGAGATACTCTTCATGAGAATTCTGCCTAGAATTCTTGCCACTAGAGACAAGCTCCAAAAATCCAAACCAAATGAAACCAAAACCAACCAACTATCAAAAAACTCCACCAAACTGGCAAAAAGGGGGGAAAAGAGGAAAAATATGGAGAAATCCACATTGCAAGGACAAGGCAGTGGTGCTACATGTAACTTTGCAGAGCTGCCTGGCAGTCTGGACTGCTGTGGTTCCAGCAGTAGTCACAAGTGTTTGAAAAGTAAATTGCAATAACAAATGGAAATTTTAAAGAAATTCTAATGAATTTGGAAGTAAAATCCTTTACCTTATGAAGATACCCTTAAGAACAGAAGATTCTCAGAGCCTTCTGGTGTCTGTGTGATGTGACACAGTTGATGCTCAGCAAGCATCTCTACAGGGTACCACATGACATTTTGAGGCAAAAAGGAGAAACAAACTCCAAAATGCACATTGGATGCTTTATGCAGCAGTCCCACAAGTTTCCACCTTACCAGTATAAAAAAGGGACTAGTCCACAGTTATTTGCTTGTTACAGACTCCATGTATGAGTGAAATATGAGGCTTAATTTTGTCATTGCCCTGAACTTTAGTTTACGATGTATAAAATTCACTTTGAGGGATACCACAGGTCACTGGATTAGATCACTTGCAATCTTTTAAAATCTAGGCCTGAAGGGGCGATCAGATGAGATTGCTGGATATTTACCTCGAGCCTCAGTAAATCCGAAAAAAAGACAAGTAAAAACCCAAGTATTTGACCATCTCCATAAGAAGTAATCCTTTAAGTAGTGATCAAGTCTGTCTGAGTAAGTTTTTCTTTCCTTTTCCACAAGTAAAACCCAACTGCTGCCGAAATGGCAGTGAAAATCCCTGCTGCTGTGTACGGACCAGAGGAGGGACTTGATACAGGAGTACACCCTGCACCTCAGCAAAATAAGCGTGCTTTAAACACAAAGTTCTGATCAAAAGGGGGAAAGCAGCAACTGTGAACTGCTTCCACCTGCTCAAGCAATGGGGCTATAGACGCCAGTCTCACCTCCCACACTTAGAACTTCTGAGCAGGAACATTCCTTAAGCCCACACTGGAAGACTTCCTGCTTTATTCTTTTTACTGTATGAAAAGTGTGAAAATACCTTCTCTCCAAAGACTAACCACACACACACACATCCACAGCGCGGCACAGAAGCCGATTCTCCTGCGGACTGTACAAGAGGAACTTGAAGATATACGAGGCTGTGCAGATTTCACGATGGGTGTAAAGCCTCCTCTGCACAGGCACCAAGGGAAGACTAAAAGGGGAAGTTTTCTGCCTTGGCACATACCTCCCACGGCAAAAACCTCTGCACGGGGTCAGAGATATGTCTTGACAAATCCACAGCAGAGAGAGTGCTGTATTCCCCCGTGCCATTTAAGAAGGCATGCAGTAAGAGAATGAACTCTCAACCTCTCAGGAGCTGAAGAAAATTGCCAAGTGAACAAAAACCTAATGTGTGTAGATCCAGAAGAAAAGGGCCAGGTGATAAGTGGTGTGGAACTGGACAAGCATGCTAGTCAGCAGGAAGCCCTCAGACTGTAAGGCACTATAAGCCTGCTTGGCACAGGTTTAAGTGTAAACTGGCAGGTTTTTTGAGTTTTCATTCTTCCATCTGATTACCTGGATTTCAGTTAATTTAGATGCTTCAAAAAAAAATCAGTTGATGCTCTAGGAGTCTAAAAAACATGCCAGGGAGATTCCTGCTTCAGCTGCTCATAGCTCTTGTTGCTCATGCCTTTTGTGCAAATGAGAGGGGAGGAAATGACAGGTCTAGGAGACCAGAGGATCATTTCCCAGAGAGATCTTTTGGGTGCAGGTGCAAGGATACACACAGTTCCATGAAACCCACAGCAGTTCCTGGTGCTTGGTCTCCCAAGACCTTGACCTGAAGCAGCAGAACACTCCCACAGCAGGAGGACATCATTGTCTACAGTAACAATTCTACACAAGGCTGCCTTAAGCTATGAAAAAATCAAATTTCTGTTTTAGCATTTTATCAGCAAAATAACTCAGTGGTAAAAGAAGCAACCAGAGATATAAATGGCACTTCTTAACAGATAAACAAAAGCCAAGAAATTAAAAACCCCTGTTGCACATCTACTGTAACACAGCTGAATGTTCATGTACAGTAATCCAAACTGTAGGATTTTATGTGAGGATATCTGAAGGAGGCCTACAAGAAGGCTGGGGAAGAACTTTTTACAAAGGCCTGTAGTGACAGGACGAGGGGTAGTGGCTTCAAACTGGAAGAGGGGAGATTTAGATTAGAAATTAGGATGAAATTCTTCACTCAGAGGGTGGAGAGATGCTGGAAGAGGTTGCTCAGGGCAGCTGCAGATGCTCCATCCCCGGAAGTTTTCAAGACCAGGTTGGATGGGACCTTGAGCAACCTTGTCTAGTGGCAGGTGTGTCTCCCATGTCACGGGGGTTGGAACTAGATGATCTTTGAGGTTCCTTCCAACCCAAACCATTCTATGATACTATGCAAAGCACATACTTATTACTCAGATGCATGTTTTCTAATGCATGGGTTATTGTGTAACTGCTATGGACACACGTGGAAAAATAGCAAATGAGAATTCTTTGAGAACTGGTGCTCAAAACCACCTGGTGCACCTAAAAAGCTAATGACTACTTCTAGAAAAGACAGAGTTTCTGTGGGAAACGCGACTTTGCATTTCCCAACTTGCCAGAAGGTAAAATATATTAACTGAGTTATGCCCATGAGCCATCTGACAGCACAGGGAGGTAACTGTAAAAGAAAACCAGAGTCAAAATAGACCAGAAATACGAGTTTTGAAGAAGCACCGAAAAACTTACATAAACCTCTAACAGGACAGTTGCTTGAAAAATGCCATAATCACAGCTATGAGATTTCATTACTCCCATTTCCAAGACCCCCTCTCAGAAATTAGTTGAATTCAAGGTGCAACGTAGGCTACACAAACTATTTTTGCCTCTCGTGTTGTGGTGGGACTCTCTGCAGCGTGAAAGAATAGCTCTGTCTTGCTTCACTAGCTGCTGTGTTCAGGGTGGTACAGACAGTCTTTAGCAAAAGCCTTTAGTAAAACGCAGTCCAAAAAAAGAAACAGCAGGATATTAAGGAGAAAGTAAACTTTCAGTAGAACAGTTGTTGAGAGTTTGACCAAAACAGCTCCAGTTCCAAGAAAAGAGTAAAGACCTTTAGCCTTATCCTAATCTTCTTCCTTCCTTGAAGCATCTGTTAGAGATTTGCCTCATGCCACAGTAGTTTTAAGAAAAAATAACCCAAAACCTAACCCAGAGCAATTCCTGGCTGAAGAAGAGAGGCAAAGAAGTATTTAGTTATAGCCGTGTTTTCAGTATTACAGTTTTCAATACTGCACAATGTCAATGTTAACATGGAAGTAGTCTATATTCAGTACCAAACAGGGACTCTGGAAGCTTTATTTTTTTAATACAGATTGTTTTAAGGGCTTCTTGCCCTCTTATTCATTTATTGCACAGATCATCTCCTCCCACAAGCAATTGTGCAATCTCTCTGTGGCAGCAAAGCCAATTGCTTAGTGTCCCCGTATTACTTTCCCATCTACTTACAGCTGCCTCAATATAATTCACTAGCTGGAGATAAAAAGGAATTACTATCATGAAGTTGTGCTCTCCAGGTCACATTTTGAGAGTCTGTGCTGCAGAAAAATAATTAAGTGGAGATACATCTACCCTCGATTCTGAGCTGCTTATATTAAAGTTTAAAAATGCTCTGCAGTCAAACATTGCCACCTGTTCTTTCATTTTAATTTAAAAATTCGGAAGCATGTTAATGTAAGCCTGAAAATGCTTGTATTCTGGAAATATCTGCATTCAGCAACCACAACAATTATTATCACATTAAATTCATGAAGATATATGAAAGAATGCGACAAAGATTAAAGGGTATTATAAAGCCAAAATATACATATATGCATGTATTTTATATACTACAAATACATGTTTTCAAACCACTGTCTCCACTACGTCTAGAGAAGGCACATTTCAATTAATAATATTCAGCCTTTCTTTTCAGCTGTGACTTTCCAGAGACATTACGCTTTCAGGCACGATATTGTAACAGTCCTACTGAACTTCAACTTTCATTAGAAGACATCAATCAACTTTCTTTCAGTAAAAACACATGTTCACTGCAGACCACAAAAATTTTTTAAACAACAAAAGAAATCTCTATCGTATTATATATTTATAGAATCACAGAATGATTTGGGTTGGAAGTGACCTCAAACATCATCTAGTTCCAAGCCCCCTGCCAGGGGCAGGGACACCTCCCACTAGACGAGGTTGCTCAAAGCTCCATCCAGCCTGGCCTTGAACACGTCCAGTGATGAAGCTCCACAAGTTCCCTGAGCAACCTGTACCAGTGTCTCACCACCCTCAGAGTGAAAAACTTCTTCCTTACATCTAATCTAAAGCTACCCTTTTACAATTTGAAGCCATTACCCCTCGTCCTATCACTACAAACCCTCATCAAAGTCCCTTCACAGCTTTCTTGTAGGCCCCCTTCAGATACTGGAAGGCTGCAAGAAGGTCTCCTTGGAGCCTTCTCTTCTCCAGGCTGAACAACCCCAACTGTCTCAGTCTGTTCTCACAGGAGAGGTGTTCCAGCCCGTAGATCACCTTTGTGGACCTCATGTGGCCCTGCTCCAACAGGTCCAGTATGACCATAGAAAAAATGAATCAGATCTTGTCACGTATTTATCAATGAAGTAAAAAAAAGCTTTTTTTTTTCATCCAACTCGAAGTCCAAAACAATTTCCCCTTTTCTCCCAACAGCCTGAATTCACATTTCATTTCAGGGCTCTAGATTTCCTAAGTTCTAATACCATTACAACCACTTAACCTTCAAACGCTGAAAAAAATACCTAAGTGGTCCTGCCTCTGAAATGCTTCTAATTTTCAGGCAAGTACTAATTGTCCCTCGCTATCTCAGTAAAGGCAACCATTAGACATGACGTTTTTATAAAACAGGGTGCTTTTAACTTACAGTAACAGTTGTGCTTAATTTCAAAATGTTGTATTTACTTAAACCCACGTATACTTACCACGTTGCAAGTTTTCATTTTTCTTTCAAATGACTTAATTTTTATGCTCCACTTTTTGCCTGATTAAGTTCACTGTGGTGAAGCTTATAGAGACAAGACCTTCTGGTCAAAACCGACAGATAGTTGTTTCCATTTGAAAATCCTCTAGATTTTTATTGGCTCATTAAATAGGTATACTTTGAATGAGATTTAAGTTATCCTGGTATATAAATCATCTTTTTTTGGTTGTTCCTCTCAAGGAAAATTGACTACTGCCATCTCCTGGTCAAATATTTCCATCTGACACACAGACATAGTTGGACTGTGTCCAAATACCTTAATTATGGTATAGGTAAAATTTTTAAGGATAAATATTCCAGACAACAACAAATTCCATTAAAAAAAAATATTTTATTTCATTTTTATAGCTCATTAACACCCCACTGAATGATACAGGCTGGAAGTGCTGTCTTGTTAACACTTTGAGAAAAAGTTGAGGTGTCAAAGCATGAAGTACAGTGTTAGGAAAGCCATCCCCCCCTTTCCTCCTTCTCTGATTCTTAAAAGCAAGCGTTGGGAAGAAGAAAAGGGACATCTCTATAATCACTATTAAGGAAAACTGCTTTTAAAGTAGGGAGCAGGTCAATCCTGCAAGGCAGACCTGCCTTGTAATTCCCTTTTCTGCCATTTAGAGGTCATACTCAGCTTACTGGAAATTCACTTTCCGTAGGCAATTTGGATTTTCTTCACACCAGAGGAAAAAATACAGTTCCTCCTACTAGAAAAAAAGCATTGCAGTATTTTCTATTAATATTAAATAGGAGTTAGACCTCATTTTTAAATAAATTAAGTCTTTATTTACCCGCTTTAAAAACATGTTCATAAATATCCCTACATCTACATCCTACATCCACAATGTTACATCATTCTGTGAGGGTGATGGAGCCCTGGCCCAGCCTGCCCAGTGAGGTTGTGGGGTCTCCTTCTCCGGAGACTTTCAAAACCCACCAGGACACGTTCCTGTGTAACTTGCTTTGGCAGGAGGGTTGGACAACATCATCCCCAGAGGTCCCTTCCAACTCAACTCTTACTATTCTGTGATACATCAAAACACCCATGCGCTAAGGTGTGCCCCTCCAGTTCTGTAAGTTTTTCCACTAATTGTCCATAGGAGTTAAGTTTACATTATTCATAACTTTCTTCATATATAAACCGCAGTTTTGAAAATAAGTTCCAAGTCCTACAACCAACAACAGTGGCCTAGGGCTTTTCATAACACTTGCAAATATTTGAAGCAAAATAATTCCACCAGAATTATAATTCGATTAGATGTTTTAAAAAATTAAATGGAAGAAGTTCAAAGAATTATTTTTAAAAGGGCTTGAAGGAAGAATTTCTCTATACTAGGGTGGAGCAATGATAATTGCACATATCGTAGACACGCAGGTTTTCAGATTCCTGTTCCTAGCATGTAAGATTAAAACTGCCACATATCTCACCCCCACAAACTTATTATCTGCTAAAACAATTACATATAGCAGTAATATGCACAGTTTGTTACTTCAACACTGACTTGAACTACAATAAACAAAAAATATTCTCTCCCTCTCATGCAACATCCTTAACGCTTTTAACAACACTATTAAGTAATCGCCAAAAATAGCATGGTTGTGCAGAGAACACACAGTGTCCTTCACAACAGAAACTCACTGCTACACCCTATCTTGAAGCTCATCCCAAACCAGGCCACTTTAACACTGAAAATCTCCATTTTTTTTCACATTTGCACGATCTTAACTTTGTATTATCTTTCAGTTCTCCTCTGGCACCCCTGCATTTTCTCATGCATATGAACCACTGCCACCTATCACAACATTATGAATATTTTGTTTGCTGAACAGCATTCTAGAAAGCAATTAAGATTCAGCTGACTGCATAAAAATCCAAATAAATACTTAATTGCAAGGATTCTATGACTTACATACAGATACATTTCTAATCCTTCCAGTGCACCCCATCAATATCGTTAACTATGTACACAGATTATATACAGTATAGAAAAACTTTGGAAATTTCAAGAATTTGGTAGTAATGAAAGCCAAATTTTAAAAAAATCTGAACTTTATTATACATCAGTATACAACAACATTTAAAAGTTATGTGCTTAACTGAAAGAACTGTTTGCTTATTAACATTGATTTACCTTCTTGTTGCATCTCCTCAGACTTCTTTCTCACACAAATAACTCGAGGTCTCACAGTCTCAACTTGTGCAGCTCCTCGGCTTTCCCCCTATAGATCATACATTAAAATCGTATTATAAATCTGACTTTTGATGTAAAAGCACAGTAAAATTATGTGGAGCTTCAAGAAACATCCAAGGAGGTTGTTAAAGATTCATTAAAGGATATGCACTTGTTCTCCTTCCTTTCGACTTCAAAAGAATTCCGACCTGAATTAGCCTACTGCAGTGCTATTTCCTCCAGATGAACATCCTGGGAGCAGCAGATATGGCAAAGTGCCATTTAGACCTGAAGACACAGGAGACCCTCAATTTCTACTCAAAGCATGTGGCAGAAAGCACATAAGATTTCTCTGGCTTTTTTAATACCCAAGACTTCTCCCTACATATTATCCTCCTGAGTAAAAAGAGAAGGTTGAAAGAAAAATAAAAAATTTCAGCATACAGGTTGGGAAACCCATGTCACGTCTAAAATTTATTTCTTTGACCATCTTTTTAAAATAATTTTCCACTCTTCCTGAAAAGCTTTTCAGGACCTAGGTCTGCAACAATGCCTACAGGAAAATAGTTTCTTAGAAGCAACAAATGCTCTGTGTGTTAAAAAGGGAGACTTCGTATTTGTGAAGTACGCTTGTTTTCTTAGGTGTGAACTGGGACAGGAGTTGTGGCCCAAGGACATTCCATTACATGTAGACAGGAAACATGAGAAGCACAAAACAGAGTCACTGAGTCTTGGAAGACTTGAGCATTCTCTAAGACAGACAGATGCGATTTCATCGGTTCTTTTGTTGATTCCGTAGATGAATACAAGTTTTTTAATGAAGATGATTAAAGGAGGGACACAAGAAAGATCATAAATGGTTGCATATCACACAGCATTTGGAGCCTACACACAGAATTGCTGTGTGACCTCTGGGAAAATCATACACCCCAAGAAGCAATGGCACGGGTATTCTCTTGAAGACACTATGACAAGGACCAGAGGTATTTTGCTGCTCAGATGCTAAAAGGAATAAAAGGAAAGTATGCCTCAATTCTGTAAGAGAAATCCACCACTGCTGTGGAGGCCACAAGTGAAACAGCCAAAAATACAGATGAAAAGAAGAAAATGGCTGTGTCTTGCAAATAATAAGCATGATGCCAACTACACAATCAGGGCTTCCTATTTTTTGTAGCTAACAACTGTCTCCTACGATAACAGGAATCTCAATAGTCATGGTATTGTTTCTCATGCACTTAATGATCATTTAAGCCAGCATCATAAAAATCAGGAGGAACAAAAAGACAAGCCATTCAGTTACTGGTTTTTCTCAATGGCTGCATGGACTTGTTTACACTCCTCAGTAAGCAGAGCATAGAGAGGGCTACATTAGTAGACAGCATGTCATCTCCAACAAGCACCAACACGGCCTCACCACCATGGCCACGAGCATTAGCTGACAAAAGCAAATATACAGGCAGCCGAGATCAAGCGAGCATCTCCACAAGGCACTACATGCATGGACAGACCCGTTAGGACTGGCACTACCTCGGGCACCTCTGCACACCATGATGGTGACAAACTCTGTTCATCATTTAAGGCTGACAAGGATAAGAAAGGGTTGAGATGATTTTCTGAAAGCAGGAAGGTCTCATGGAAATGTGATTAAGGCCAGCAATGTTACAGAACATTAAATGCAAGCAGCATAACAGTATACTCATGAGTCCATTTGAAGGGTGTTTTCTGTCTTGTTTTGGGTTTTTAATAAGACAAACCAAAAACCAGTTTAAAGCGAACTGAGGTGCAAACAGAAGTTGAGTAATAACACAGATTCATAACATACAATTATGCGTTCCTGAGGTTAAAAAACCCTGTCTTTTGAAATACTAAAAATGAAAGCTAATGAAAATACCAAAGTGACAATCCCACTTAAAAAATGTTGACAGTATAAAAACATTCATACTTGATATAAGAACACTGTGAAAGTATTTTGCAACTAACTGATTTTCTAAGATTTTAACAATGCTTTTGGGACTTCAAATGATTTAGATTTACCATCTTTGAAATGGTTAGCCACGCAAATATGACTCCAATGTTTACGTCCCTCCCATGATCAAAGTGATTTATCTAGAATGGGAAGAGTCCAGCTTCCTCCTAGTCATTATCTTGCTTCTTAGAGCTAAGAGCACGGGGGCAACGTGAGCACAAATAACAGTCAGTTCCTGAATTGTTGCACAAGGATGGGCAGAAGTGGTCAAAGCGAAGATGCATTTAGTCTAGCATTCTGTCTAACAGTGGCTAAAAGCATATATAAATCTCAAAAACATCCAATGCCAGAAATGGAGGAGCAGCCAAGGAATCTGGGTAGATAAGAGAATTCCTGTATGACTTAAGCCATTTGTTTTGGAGTGAGTGACCACAGAGACTTCAGTCTTCATGACTAAAAGGCATTTTCTCCTGACCTACATGAAAGGATAATGCTCTTCTCTTGGTTAGAATTTTATCTACACACTGGTGCCAGGCAGCAAACAGGTGGTGTGTATATGGCAGCTCCACATCACTGCCCACAACCTCCCTGAAATGGGGATCCTGTTCAGACAGATCACAGAAACCACCCAAGCTTTGCCCTAACAAACTCTAACATCCAGGAGGATTGTTCCCAGTTAAATCAGAACAAAGCTCTACCAAACCCAAGGCCCAGCTGGACACCATCTGAAATACAGTGTATTCTTTCTCAGGTCTCTCAGCAAACACCATGAAAAGCCCAGTTTTGCTCCTAAATAGGTTCATCTTCTTGCTTTGTATGTAGCCAACATCGTTTCATTTCCATGTAGGCAAACACTGCCTAGAGATGAAAAACAAGATGTGAGACAATTGATGTGAAAGTTGGTGACTAACTTGGGAGAAAAATATTCTAAGAAGTTTAAAGGGATTATCGCCTTAAACAGTGCACAGAACGAATCACTCTGAAAGCCTGAGTATCTCTTGCTCTCTTAGCTGATATTATGTTATCAGAAAATTTGTTTCCTACAGGCAGGTGACAAAGCAGATCCAGTGGTATACCTGAATACAGATGCCATCTCTAATTGAAACCAGGAGAAAGGTTCATCATTGTTACATGGTAGATAGATGCTGTCAAAACAAGCTCTCAAATCATCTGGTACAGAGTCTGGTTTTTTTCAGAGAGGGATGCACAGAGCATGTCTTTGTCCCACCCAGGACAGACCTTTGCTGTGGTTATTGCTTCTAGGACTGGCTGTCCTAGAAGCAGGACCTTTTCTGTCATAGAAAAGCTAAAAAAGTTTGCATGTGAGAAACAGTGATTTAGAGCCTTACATCAGGAGCACTCATGTACAGGAAGAGATTATTATGTTTAGGGGAAAAAAACAAAACAAAGAAAATCGGACACACAAAGTTCAGTGGTTTGTTTGGTTTCGAGGGAGGGTGAGTTTTACATGCCAGCAGCCAAAAAAAAGAACCAGCCAAGAGTTCAGATGCGAGAAAAAGTTTCTAAAGATAAGGTAATATATATATTATCTTATCTCTAATACACATATGGTTATAACTATCTGTATATTTTCTATGAAAGACACTATGTCAGATCACATTACATTTCTTGCATAGGTAAGACTACGTACATGGGTAATCCCACCTATGATACATCATCATTTGCCTGGAGCCAGGCAAACAAACAAACAAAATCAATCCCAACCCCACCAGGTAATTCTCCAGAGCACGAGATGCAGGTATCACGGTGTTCTTTATCACAGCTAACGTGCTAAAAGAAGGAAACATGTTTTACTCTCTCTGTCCCCTTTACTTTTTGGCTGCTGAAACGGTAACAAGGATATGAGCTTCACCCCAACAGACACAGCAGTTTAAGAGAATCCAGTCTGTGACTGTGAACAATCATTCCAAGTAACACGTTCTGTGGGTATCCTCTCTGAAGATGCAACACATCACTTCAGATGACACAGAATCCTAGACCCATAGAATGTTAGGGGTTGGAAGGGACCTCTGGAGATCATCAAGTCCAACCCCCATACTTAAGAACTGCTCAGGCACCAATGGCACGATACACATCAAGGCTCAAAAACATAGAGCCAAAGACAGGTCAATATAAGGCACCTCAGCTTATTTTTATCATAGAATGATACAATCATTTCTGTTGGAAAAGACCTCTAAGATCACTGAGTCCAACAATTAAACCATTTTAATACAGACTATCAGGGAAGGACAGAATGCACCCATGAACATAGCAATCATGGTAAGCATATCATTACTTTCAAACACATATTAACCTATTAAAGCCTGGTCTGCCACCACCTTTTTAGCTTTTGCACTCTACTTGAATTTATCTTTACTTAGTGAGTAAACCATTACCTCCAGGTAACAGCACACACTAATACAGCAGCAACGGATTAACTCTATAGGTTTCAAGCGGAGATCAGTAAGATATTCCTCTGCCTTCACATACTCTGAAGCACATCATCATTAACACCTTTCCTACCCTGCTCCTCCAGGACAAATGAAGCTCCTGAAATGCTGAATCAGTGGGGCCCAACCCCTATTGTTGCTTCCTCTCCCAAATACCCATTCTTCTGTATTTGAAGTACTGTGCCCCTACAACACTGGAATGTCACACCTGAACTGAGTCTGTGCAGTGTTGGACCCTGTGAGACCAGTGAAGCTGTGAGGAAGTGCAGAAAAGGTGAAAGAGGAGGTCTGAGCCTAAAAGAAAGGCTATTGTAAGGATTGTGTAAACACAATCATTTTTACTACACTCATTTTTGACTCCAGTTTCTCAGCTGAATGTGTCACTTTAAATGCACCAGCTCCGTGATGCCAGTCACCACAGGGAAACAGGAAAATTTATTTTCCCAAGTTTCAGTTTGCACTTTTTGACCAGTCACAGAAAAGATCCTTTGAGTTTACCTGGGACAGGTCCTCTGGGAGGGATGTCACGCTGCAGCTTGGTTGGGCTGCTTGAAAGACAGGATTTGAAACTGGTTGCGATCCCAGTGCAGTCATAAGCATTGGACCACAACTCGTATCTGCATCTCCAAGAATTTCTGCTGAGAGAGGAAAATAAAGAGAAAAAAATTCCATTAGAGCAATAATTTCCCGGTCAACTCATGTGGCAGGATGTGGAGCCTTTCAAGATTCAGCAATAGGACATGCAAAGTTAAAAAGAATTATTTCCTCCTTACACGGCTCATTGTATATCCCTTAAATTGTTCTTGTGGGGGAAAAAAAGAAGTAAGAAATACATGCCTGTGGAAATTGAAAAAAATAAATCAGTTTTATCATCTGTAGATTTCTAACAAGGCAAGCATTTACGAGAGCTTCAAAGCTGTATAGTTCATCATACCATTATATGCTTAATGAGCTTTATCACACATATTGGAAAGAGATTGGAAAGGATTCTTCATGAAAACGTTTCACTATTCTGCGAGTGAAAAGAAACCTGGATATAGTCTTTTTTAAAGGGATAATTTGCTATATAATCCAGCATTTATCATGCTTTTGCAGCCTGCAAGTGTGTAAAGCATCTAGATGAAAAACGTACTGACAGCTCAAGAACTAACTTGAGCCTTCTGCTATCACACAGAGCCAAATAATGCATTTTAAGCCTAATTAACTATAAAGATTGCTTAATTAACTGTAATTATTGTTCACGTTAAGACTACATGTGCCACATTTCATTTGCATGTTGGTTTTTATATCCATAACTCCAAGCACTAAAAACAAGGATTTATAAATGAAAGACTGATCATCAAGATGCTGTTCTACACCTACCCAAGCAACACCTGCTCCATCCTACAAACAGACAGCACGTTTCCAGAATAACTGGTCACAACTCTGAGGATATCCACAGACACACAACTCCCAGAACTCTTACA
The DNA here is from genome assembly GCA_013400335.1 of Eurystomus gularis. NCBI lineage: Eukaryota > Metazoa > Chordata > Aves > Coraciiformes > Coraciidae > Eurystomus > Eurystomus gularis. The sequence goes on from VZZY01001818.1 coordinate 264,897, forward strand.
GATGGGTTTGTGACTCATTCTGAGAGAGAAACAGAGTATCCCCTGCAAGGTTATATGCACAGCGGGAAACATCCTGAAATACGTAAACTTTTGCACCTCCTGGGGTAACAATTATTTAATTTTACCCCTAAAAATAATTATCAGATAAAACGATGGGCCTGCATTGTAACCGCTGTGGCTATCAGGAAATAGCTCTTAAGTCCTGACTTGCAGTAGACCAAAGGACATGTAATCTCACATTCCAGCGGACAGATAAAAAGAGAGTTGGAAGAAAAGTGGAAACCAGAAACAATCACAGATCATTCCTTCCCCCCTCCACCCATCCCACCCCCACAACAACAGCCTGTTTCCTATTCAGTGTTGACTTCACTATCAAAAGGACTTGAAAACAAGATTTTCTGTTCCTTCCTGATACGAAAACACCCCTACGTAAAAGAACAGGTCATTCCCCTATGGTAGTTAGTCCAATGCACTTGCCTCCTCTCAAAAAAAATTACAACAGAAACAATACTAGGTTTGGAGACATGAGCATTAAAAAATTACTAGAGAACACACTGGTTCTAGATTACCTTCATACGCAGGAGCTGGTTTTGAAACGTGTCAGATATTTACAGGGCAGACAAAGGGCATCTTAAATTAAATTAATTTTAAAAATAGATACAGAGGAGATACAAACATCTTATGCCCAATACAGCTACGCACATTCTGGGTATGAAGGGAATATCCTTAGTACACTGGTTCTCCCATTAATGTGCATCTTTTAACTCTCTCTATGGTCCTGAGCACAGTTAGAGACTTCTCACAGATTGATCCAGGTTGAGCACTTATTGATCATTCCTACATCAAGGTGTTCTTAAGGCTGATTGTCCTCTGACAAGACGGTGTTGAATGAGTTACCTAGAGAAACATCTTAGGCCAGGGAGTCTAATGTAACCAATCTCCAAATAACATTCAACAAGCTATTTCGAAGTAAAAGTTTAATAATATAGAATATATTCTAATATATAGAATATATAGACTGTTCAAAAATGTATTTTCAAGGCTGTACCTGGTTCAAAACATTAGGTAACAACTAGCTTAAAAAGCTTACTCTCTGTGTAACCAGTTCAAATGTAAATCAGTTCTGAAATAAGCAAATACTCTTATTTCTCTGAGATTAGTTTTGCCACATGTTGAACACATTCCATTTCAATGCATTTCCTACTGGTTAAGGGTTGATAATGTGAGATGTGCTTCTCCTGTCAAATTCAGAAGTTAAAAAGGAAGTTGAAAATTAAAAGGATGGAAAACCAGCTGTTTAATCACTTTAGTTTATACAAGTTTTGATGAATCGGTGCAACCACGTTTGTCTTGTAATAGCTTGATAATTATTAGTTTAATCATATTTAAAACCACAGTCATTTCTACATGCCTGCAGCACTTCAGTAAAGCAAGTATAAAAGTACATTTTCAGGTAACAGTGGAGAAACTGGGATAAAGAAATAAGGGAAAGGAAGGACAGGCCATTGATTACAGCACTAGTTTCAACTGAAAGTAAATTAATTTCCCTGCTTTAACACAGCAACTTAACCCTGCACTACTTTGTACAAGTGATGATGTGTGTGCCCCAGCTGCCGATCTGGGAAAAAAAGAATTTCTGTATTACAGAATCACAGAATGGTAGGGGTTGGAAGGGACCTCAAAAGATCAAGTCCAACCCTGCTGCCAGAGCAGGATCTCCTAGACCAGGTCACACAGGAACATATCCAGGTGGGTCTTGAACATCTCCAGAGACGGAGACTCCACAACCTCTCTGGGCAGCTTGTTCCAGTGCTCTGTCACCCTCACAGTGAAAAAGTTTTTCTTTCTGCTTATGTGGAAACTCCTGGGCCCCAGCTTGCTCCCATTGCCCCTTGTCCTGTCATTGGACATCACAGAGAAGAGCCTGGCTCTGGATGAAAAGAATAAAAATACCTACTTTACAAGTCAACTTTCGTATAGGCAAGTGGGTACTTGCC
>VZZY01001819.1:0-23634 GCA_013400335.1 Eurystomus gularis
TTCTATGATTCTATGAATACGCAAAGAAGTATGCATGGGTGCAATTGCAATTAAAGGAAAGAATTTCAATGTACCAATTTTATGCTTAAACAAACAAAGAAGTAGCATGGAAAAAAAAAAAACAACAAAAAAGCTGTTTGATTACATATATCCAGGGTCACAAAGTCAGAAGGAACTATTGCAACAAAACTAGACTGGCCTCCTGTATAACACGAGTCATACATTTACATGAACGATGTTAAACATACACGCTGTATTTTAGCGTGCATTTGCTACCTCTAGCTTCCAAGCACTGTATTTTACAGTACATTTCTTTTCATTACTGAAAAGAACTTTATCTCTTTTGCTCTGTCCTTGTCTATTTGTTAAACTGCACAAAACTAAGCTCCCAAAACAGTTCATCGCTTGGAAATATTTTTAAACATTCTGGTGGCTCTTGTCTGCACACCATGAGCTCCAGGATGTAACTCTCTGTTTTGAGCAGATGCGCACTTCAACACTTTTACCCCTTTACTAAATCCAGGACATGGCATATCTAGTATGCCCCGCTGGATCTCAGAGAAACCCACGGTGAAGGGGTGGGAAAACAAAATCTCTTGAAAGCAAGGTCTACAATGTGATCAAGCAAGTTACAAAAAAACAGGAGCTTGAGGGAATAACAGGCGCATGTGGGAAAAGGAAGCACACTGCTCCTCCTTCTGTCCTGTGACTGCATTCCAGAAGAAGGGCTTCTGGAGGAGGTCTGTAGCAGACAAGAGAACAGAGAGTAAAGAATGTTAAGGGGAAAGAATAAGCAAAACACATAGGACATTTGAAAGCAAATGGGTCCAATAAGCAAAACCAGAAAGTTAGGAAAGACAGGCCCGTGCAATGCATCTGAAAAGACAATAGATATCTGAAAACAAATAAAGGAACAGAAACGGGAGGCAAGACATAGGATGTGAATTTTCTATCTTGTTTGCCTCCCCCCCTCCTTTTTTTTTTTTTAAATAAGCATACATAAGATAGATACAGTTCAAGGAGACAACGGTTATGCAGAAAATACAATTGCTATAAGAAAAGGTAACTACTTGCAAAAGGTAGGACAAATTAAGAGCTGCTTAGGACAAAAAAAAAAATCACATATGAGATGATAGGTAGAAAAAATGGGTACACACCGTTGGATGAAAGGGAGACTGACTGCGAAAAGGGACAGAAATCATTCAGCAGTGGCAAGGGACAGAAGGAAAGTGCAAGAAAGAATAGAGGGATTTACAATGGAAGAAAAGCTGCCTCCTGGCAGAGGGAGCCATGGAGAGGACTCAGACAAAAGCTGACGGGGCAAGGGGTGGAAGGGGTTGGGTGCGGTAAAGAGAAATGTATACTGCTTGGAGCCTCTGCACGGGGGAGTGAATGGTCTCAGACTGCCACATTACAGGGTAATCCTCTCCCTCCTTCTGCCCTCAACCCTGTAGGGAAATTAGTGCTTCAATGCTTGATCATTCAAAACAAATGTTCCACATTTTTTTCAAAACAAATGCTGTCTGGATTAAGACAATTTAAATTTACTTAGAAACATTCCAAAAGCTGGAACTTGTAATGAAAATTGCTGTTTAATCATGTGGATTTCAACATCTTACATTTGTCCTTTTTCTTTTCTCTTCTTTATTAGGCCTACTTCAGACAGGGCAACCTCAAAGGAGCGTGTGTTCATAGGAAAAGAAAGGACTGTGTGCCTCAGACTCAAAAGGCATCTCCACATGAGAAAGCTCCAGCAGCACGATGACAGCCCCACGAAAGCCCCCACTCCAAATCCCAGCTTTTTAAGGGGAACATCGCACCACACCCAGCTCTCCTGGGAGACAAACAGAAAAGACTTTACTGTCCTCAGGGACCGTGGTTGCAACTGCAGCCATCAGGATTGTCACTCGAGTGTCACGCGTTCCCTCCAGACCCCATCCCCATTCTTTTCAAAGAGTTTTGGTACAGGAAGAGGAATTGCAAATTATTTTGCAGCGTAACCTTTACATTGTTAGTAACCCACATGGAAAACCAGAAATTATACTAACACACTATCTCTGTATCCCAAAACTTTAAAATTTATAATTCTGAATATTAATAGAAAGAAATAAGTTCCTCAGCCAGTATCCTATATACCTCCTGTATACTCAGGGTAACAAGTTACTGCAAAAACACATGGTCTAGATTTCATACAGAGATTTCTGAACTAGAATAAACAGAGAAGGTCCAAGGCAAATACACATCAGCAGATGGAATACTTTACGTACCTTCTTATTTACTCATATAATCCAAACTAATTATTATATATTAAAAGGCAGATACTGTATTTATGAAGCCCTGCTGTTATTGCAACTGTGTATTTACCACAGTGTTCAGACATGCTGAAGTAATTTGCTCATAACAGAAGTCACTGACAAAATGAGGCCTTTAATTTGCACTTCCTTTTAAGACTGAAATGAAAGACCACCATTAATGTATTTCAGGCAGCACTGCCAAATCACAAATTATCTCAAGTCTCATGGTATTTTTCTTAGAGATGTACATTCCAGACTCATTGAATTATGTGAAAATATCAGTTTTCACTTTTTAATTTATTATTTTTATCTTGTGTTATTGTGAGGAAAAAGCCACAATGGTTATCAAAAAGAGGAAACTATATTGAGGACTAAGATAGGAGTTTCATCACGTTTTCTGATATCACCCTGCCAATGAAATGAATATTTTCCTTAGGTTAGATGTAAAATGATGGCCAAGTAACCACCAACAGAAGTATAGTTTTTAAAGATCAAGAAGAAAAACATTTCACATCAGCCTTGGACAGCTTGTGTTTGCTTCTGTCAGTTTATTCCATCTGCTTTGGCTCACCTGAAACTTCCCCTCCACCCCCCGAGTTTTTTTAAAAGGCAATATTCAGTTCTCATTATTCAGCAATGCTGCACTTGTTTGGTTTTTCCTTTGTTTGTTTTTTTAATAAAGTCTTATTAAGAGAACAGACTGGGAGAAAGAAATAGTAATTATTCTTAGCTTCAGAGTAAAATACGTTGAGAACTAAAAGGAAGCTCTTAATGATTTCACAATAAAAGTTGTAAATTGAGGTGCTGTGGGTTAACCCTGGTAGGCAGTTAAGTGTCACACAGCCACTTATTCAGCCCCCTCAGCGCAATGGGGGAAAGGCTCGGAGCAGCAAAGTGAGAAAACACATGGGTCAAGATAAACCAGTTCAATACACAAAGCAAAGCTGCACACACAAAGCAAATTATGGAATTCATTCACTACTTCCCATCGGTAGGCAGCTATTTCCAGGAAAGCAGTGATCACTGCGCGTAACAGCGACTTGGCAAGACAAACGCCGTTCCTCTGAACGCCTTCCTCTCAGTTTTATCGCTGAGCATGACATTCTACGGTACGGAATAGCCCTTTGGTCAGTTCAGGTCAGCTAGCCTGGCTGTGTTCCCTCCCAGCTTCTTGTCCACCCTCAACCTGCTTGCTGGGGTGGGGGAAACAGAGTGAGAAACCGAGAAATCTTTGACTCTCCGTAAGCACCGTTCAGCAACAGCAAATCCATCAGTGCTATCAACGCTGTTTTGGTCCCAAATTCAAAACACAGCACCATGCAGGCTGCAATGAGGAAAATTAACTCCGTCCCGGCCACACCCAGTGCAGGAGTTCATGCCACAAAATTACGTATGGGAAAACATGCAAAGACCATACCTTCATTTCGATAACCGTTTGAAGAGCCTTCGTCTTTGCTGGCTCAGGCTGAAGTTGGGTTCTTCTATGTAATTCCTGTGGAGGGACACGATAGAAATAAGCCTGGCGACTCATCTTTCCATTATTTTAATCACTCATCTGAACTTATTACAACAAAACTCCGATAATTGGAAGCACGTAACTCTAAATGCTACAGGTGCTTCCCTCTCTATGATCCCTTCAGCACCACTGCAGTCCCGATCTCATATTACAGCCAACTCTGGCAGCACATGCGCTCCTTCTGAAACCCCCATCAATAATTCACGTCAGCACTGACAAAGCCAGCGAGTAATTTCTTCGTCCAAATACAATGCTGCTGTTTGTGCCTAGACATCGAAACGTAATTAATTCAGCTGTGTCACTAATTCAAATGCTGTTAAATCATTTTAAATCTTTTACTGTAGTTTCTTCTTAGTTTTTCCTCTAATACTTGAAATAAGCAATTTAAAGACATATTTGACATATTTGACATTTTCAGGATAATAATTATATAGTGGGTTGATGCAGCACCCTCTACAGTAGCAATTACATTTTACTTTTCACATTTTCATGATATTTTTCATGCATTTTAATCTACAGGTGAAAGAAAAATAGATCGTACTAGTTAAGAAATACAGTTAACAATCAATAGCTACTGGTCTTCTTAAAAGAAGAACATGAAGACAGCAGCAATCTCTTACAAAACACACGAGTTGTACCTTGGTATGAGATAGCTCAACTGAAAACACACATATCTACATAGAACAATTAAAAGCTGTAATGAAACATTATTTAAGAATGTGGTCATGCTTATACCCCTTCCACAAGCCGTTTATTAGAAGACAAAACGGAAACAGGACAGATACAGTCCTGTTTCCTGTCCTCTAGATAGTAGATGTCTTCCTCCCCCTGTTCTTTCTACCCCAGCGCTCCACATACAGATCAGAACTAACTTTATAACCATGAAAAATACATTTATACCTGGAAGGCTGAGAAGCTAGGTCTGTTCACCACGAAGACATTAGCTTACTCCAGAACCTGAGCTATTGTGTCTTCCAAGTGATGGCTCTCCCACCTCATCCTCAAATTCAGGGAGGGGGGGAATCATAAAAAAACGTAACACTGTGGGTCCTGATTATCTTTAGTCCCATCTCTCAAATCCCCTTTTCCTGAGTGAAAAAAATGATGTACACCTTCACAATCAATAGACAGACTAACAATCAAAAAAACCCAATTAACTATGGATTGTGCACATTTATTACCCTGCCCCCCCCTCAGCCTATTCTACCACATTTCTGGGTCTCGCCTACCTTATAACCCACAAGCTTAAAAGTCATGTTTTTTTGTATCACGAACTATCAATCAATTTCTTGTTCTGTTTAGCAACAAGCATATTGCTTATCAGTGACTGAGAAACAACCACTCTTTAAAGACTGAGTAGTAGGAGTGATTTAGGGCATGTTGTTAAATTACAATCTACTGATAATACAAACTTTTATAAAATACACTTTTAAAATTGTGTGGTCTAATATATTAAAATAAACTGAAAGAGAGAAGTTAGTTGTGTGTGCTCCATTTAACTGAACATAGGTTACTTAACTTGAAATGTAGTATATGACCAGACATAAAATTGTCAGGCGTGGCATGCATTTCTGGTTAAAAGAAACCATCTAGAGATAACACAACACTTCACGTATGCAGAAATAGATCAATACTCGTGATCTGGAAGATTACAGTTAAGTAGCCACGTTACAGTGAAATAGCTGGTCAGGTAGGACCATTTATATCGTACCCGTTTGATCTCATTTTTCAGACTCTGCTGTTCGTGATCTTAGCCTGCAAACGTCTAGGGGCTCGGGCAGTTTTTCATTCCCTGTTTGTACCGTAGCTAACAATGACACCTCAGTCAATGGCTGAAGCTCTTAGGAACCCTGGCAATATAAAGAAGAAAGAGTTGAACGCAATCTGTCTTGCCTATTCTATTTTGCCTGCTCTGCTGTTTCCCAAGAAGGGATGCACAAAAAGATAATGGTGAGATTAATGGTTACATTAGACTCTGATCTGAAGTAGCCCATTGATATCCTGAAAAACCACAGTGCTGCCTGCAAGAGTCAGACGAGGTGCAAGTGCTTGAATAAATACCTGAAGTTAGGCGGCATGTATTTTATTACATTAAATATATTGCAGATACATGTCTGTATATTTAAACTACCTCTAACATATGACAATAGTGAACTTCTAATTTTGCACTGGACATTTATGAAAAAGTTTATCTGAATGGTCCTTTTCCCTTGTGTTCTTAACATACAACTAACTCTCCGCATCATAAAAAGAATGAAATCCTTGCCAATCACCTATACAGGGAATCTCGCAATCACGACCAGCTGTTTATCTCAGATGAAACATCTACCTTCACTACACAAATGTTTAAAAAAACAAAAGTATGTCACACATTTGTTATACAGTTCTACGAAAGTCATGGAAAAATAGTTAGGCCGTCATACCGCTATCTGATCAGCAAAAATTACAGCTAATTCTAAGACCATACTTTGCTCCCTAAGGCCACATAAAATGAGTTGGAATATAAACAGGATTCCACACATTACCCAGGGAGACAAACCAGAGTTTCCACCCCCTTAGCCAAAGATGAATAGGCTGCCAAAGATGAGTATTCCTAGATGTCTATCATAGCATGAAGCCTTGCCTCATAATACTTTTCCTGTTTGCTTTATGAATCAATCTGATGCTGGCTGACTTAAAAGCTTTTTTTTCCCTCTCCCTGATGGTAAAATGAAGCAGACTTTAGGATTCTGGAGAAGATCAGAAAATGACTCCCACTTTATTATTTTGTGTGGGTTTTCTTCCAGTAAGATTCAAATGTTTGGAGACTCCCACAAGGCTCAGTTCTTGAATTTATGTTGTTCTACATATGCATTTTTTCTTTTGGGGTACCCAATTAGGAGATACTTTTGGGGTACTGATCCAAGGATACTACCACTTTATGTGCATGATGCCTTACACTGTTTTACTATCTGAGGTCACCTGGATGGTTTCAAATTAGCCTTAACAGCTAACCAAGAGATAGTCTGAACATTTCATAAAGTCCTTATAGCCTAAGGAAACCAGATTGCTATCCATTACATCATTTTTGGAATGATGCTGCTTTGTCTTTTTAATTTCTTTTAATAAAAAGCCCAGGGAGAGTAATAAAAGAAAAACTTTTTCAAAAAGCCATAATTCAACAACAAAACATCAGGGATAGTTTCTTTTAACCTGAAATGCATTGAATGGGACTCTTGATACTTATACCTTATAAAGGACTTGTGCCATCATCTCTGCAGCCATCGAGGCCTGTGTGAACAATCCCTCAAAGATGTACTAATTTATGAAATTACACTTTCATTATATCCCCTATACGACATCCATCTCACTGTAATTGGTAGTAGTTCTGAGTAACCACTTTGCATATACAAATGAATTATAATTCTGCATAACCAGATGCCCACACTTGCACATCATTATGATGCTTCGTTGTCAAGGTGATTAACATACTCAAGACAAAACTGACAGGAATAAGATCCTGTTCTTCACATTACATTTACTCTAATATACTTTAATTTTAGACAAAAATGAGTCTTAAACCAAAGCTGGCCATTGCTTTTGCCTTTCACCTGTTTCTGAGATATTAGATTAGCATTTTGTGTTGGCCTTAAAAGTAACTTCAGCACACAATTTTACCACCAATTTAAACATCAAAAACTGTCTCCCCAGAGAAGACAGTTTACATTGTATACTTCCTAAAATAACGGTGGAAGATGAGTCCTGTTCTTTTGTTCAGAAATTGATAAAAAGACCTTGCAAGGTTTGCTCATTATTGACTGGTGTTCAGAATCCACATTACATAGCACAGTCTGAACCTTATCCTAATTAAAATCCAAAACTCCCTTTATATCCCGGCTTTATTGTAAGACACTCCATTACTTGGTTGCAGGAAAGTCAGGGTGCTGCAAACTCATCTTCCTTTTATTCTGTTTCTGATGTATTTTATTAATGTTCTTAAGACATCAGTGACTACGTGCTGATTAGATGAGATTTAGCTGAACTTCTTAAAATGCTACAGCAATGCTCTTAAGGCAGTTCAAGAGTTTACTTTCTATTGACATAAAGCTGCCTAAAATAGCATGACATAAAGTGCTAGAAAGAAAAGGACTTTTTCAGAAAAATTGGTAACTTGGAGATGGTACGAAACCACCAGTGAGTGCCTGCCTAGTAAGCTTCTACTGATTAAAGAAAGACGGAAAATGAAATTGTAAACCAGACTTTTAAAAAATCAACACAAAATTCAAGATTTATAAAAAATAAAGGCATAATAGGAACAAAGACATCAGAATCAAATAACCATTAGAAGAAGAAAAGATGGATGATTAAAGATGGCAGCAACTATACTTAAGATAACGTAAAAACAGGTCTGGGAAGCCACAGTGTCAGTAAATCTAGCTTCTTGTATTCCTAGGTAAAACGTACAAGTCTATAAACCACAGCAGGCAATACTACAGGAGCTGCTAGTTCTCTCAAACACCTCAAAGCAGACTGCTTCCATTCTCCTGGAAAAGAAAGCCTTGGTATTGCTTCTACGTGATCAGCTTGGCTGAACTTTAAAATTTAAATCACCAGTATATTACTATTTTGGTCAATTACTTAAGTAATTGATCAGCACAGCCGCTTACCTGAAGTGTCTAAACAGTAGTGTTTCTTCAGCCAAAAACACCATTAGAAAGACTGATTAAATTCTATTTAACCAGAATACTATAAAAATGTAACAGAGAGCAATTAATTTATTCTTAACATATAAGCTTATCTTCTCTTTCTTATTTTCTCACCCTTCGCATCTACCTCCAGCCAAAATGGTCTCGTAGGAATTTAGATGAAAGTGTGTTTAAGGAATCCTCATCAAACTCTTTGTCTTTCTGGAAACACTAAACTGACAATACTGTCCCCGTCTGCCTCCAGTGTGTAGAAAACAAACAAACAAAAGCCCTAGTATTAGGAAGGATTCCAAAAATTGCATTGCCATTGGTCATCTCTTAAAAACCCACTGCCATCAGTATTTGAACTCTGTGAGAACCTGTTAAAAGAAATTTTGTCAAATCCCAACAAATGTTACAGTTTGAAGAAATGAAAATGTGGATACAAACATATGAAATGAAAAATTACAGGAAACTACAAAGAGCTGATAGTTCTGTACTAGGAAAAGAGTTTCTTTTGTAAATTAGGTATAATTAAATTTATTAAGTTTTCCGTTTAGCAGAATACTCAGATGCATGCCTAATTATCTTTCCATTTAGCATTTTCAGAGAAATAGGCAAACAGGAGTTTTTATGAATACGAAGAAATGGCATGAATTAGGCACCACCAACAAACTATAAAACAAAGATCAATATCCCAGTGTAGACAAGGCTAGCAACAATCTCACTGGCCTCAGTATTACTCTTGAACAAGGATTCTGACACCACTCCTGGCCTGCATTAGAAAACTTGGATGTGTAAAGAAGGTAGGAGGGAGGAAAGACGAGTTTTTACATCAGATTAAAACCACCATATTGAATCACTGTCCAAAATATTCCATTACAATGAGTATACTTCCATTTATTTCTGAATTCATGCATAAAAGAAAGGCTTAGAATATGTTTTACTGAGATGCTTAAAGACAGGCTATAAGGAAAAATAATACAGGCATTAAGAAACTCAGCTCTTCTTTGACTTGTATGTCACAAACACCCCAAGCAACCACGTATGTTGTCATACTGGAAGAGTGTCCTATAAAGAGATGACATGTAAAAAGTTTAAAGTGGAAAGGCGATTTGTGTATGGAGTTTGAAATGCACATGGGACAATTTAGTTTCCAATTGAAAGCACATAGAATGTTTCCTAAAATGAGCTACTGAAACTCTTTCCCCAGAATTCTTGAAAATTTATTTCTTTGTAGAACAAACAAAATGTCCAGAGGATTTTTTTTTGCCCAGTTTCATTAATCTTTTTCCTCTTACCAAAATTACTTCTCCAAAGATAAGAAAAGGGAAATGTTATTGCTTCACAAATATCTTCAGAGAAAAACTTGACAATGGCCTTCTCTCCTTACCTCATCCTAATTTCATTCAAAAACCCAGAACAAAATCCCTGAGTACCTGCAAGTAAAGGAAGCCCGTATGTTTGTTGTCAGGGTTAGTCAGTTAGGATCAGAAAACAAAAGTTACAATCGCTGCTTACAGTTCTGAAAACGCATCTGTTCTGGAAACATCCTGGCTAAAAAAGTTTCTCTTTACACTGCATATGAAGCTTTACAAGTGCATGGAAAAGTATAGCAATTTCTTTAAAGCTAAATGTTTAAAATAGACATGTATTAATAATGCAGCTGCACTAAAAGGAGTAGCTTAATTTACATTAGGCCACATGAATGAAGCATAGTTCGGAGCTACAAATCAAGATTTTTAGGCATTTGTATTGGGGGCAGGTGTGCTAGAAGACTTTTTAAAAAAATCACATATTCAAATTCTAATAATGTACAATCCCTATCATTGTAGATCCTTTATGCAATCCATAGTGTTTAAAAAATCCTTATCCAACAAATCCATGATCTTAAAGATTTATTTCCACCCTCCAGAACCGTCTGCCCCTTTCTTACTCTTCAAAAGCTTGAGCATAGAAAGAATTTTTTAATAAGGTTGAAAAAGAAAGAAATACCACATCAGTTTTACAGTATCATACACTAGAATTTTACACCATACTGACCATAGAGTAAGAATGGAATTCCACCTTAGGGCATAACTAAGAGGAGACCTCCCTAGCTCCTGCCATTGGCAGCATCCAGGCAAAGCTTAAAAGGGTAAAATCACAGCAAAGATTAGCGAACAGGATCCTAGGGTCCAGAACACACACCAGCGATGCTGCTGCTTCAGAAATACAAACAAGCAAACAAAAGCCTATCCAGTGCTGTGAGGATGTCACAAGCAGCGCCAACATAAATTGCTTGTGCTGTTTCTAGGGGTCTGTTCAAAGAAGTAAGGGAAAACAGAAATTTACAATAGTTCTTCTCATATTCAAGTAACTAACATCCTCCTTGTTTCCTTAAGCTGAAATGTGAGAGTTCTGCTCTTGACAAGCAAAACGATGAAGGGTAATATCCACTTTAGTGCTTTCCCAACCTTCCAACCTATACACACACCCAGTGATTTTTAAAATTCCTAATCTGCATCTTTGCTCTTCTTCAGACCAAATGCAGGTAAAAAAACAATTTAAATGTTGTTTCTTAAATGGAAACAAAACAATGTTGCCAAAACCAGAGCTGGAGAAAGGCTGAAGACAACAAGTGGTTTCAACAGATAAAAGTGTTTCAATATACTGAAAAAAAAACCCCAAACAAACAAACAAACAAAAACCCCAAGCAACTATATATTATCTGATTTCTACTTCTATATTTTCAAACTCAAAAACTTGGAATTGCTGCTATTTTAAATGTTTTATGTCACCTTTGTTTCAAAATAATGGCAGAGTCAGCTCAATGCTTCTCGCTGGTTTCGCAAGCTCTTTGGGAGAAGAAAGGACAGGCAAAAGCAGGGCTTTTATACTTTCTCCTGCTCTTACCCAGGCCACACTTCTTCAGAGGATCTCATTTTCTCTTTCATGTGGAGCACAAGACAACACACCTAGCCCAGAGGTAACGCGAGGACCTCAGTTCACACCCTAGAAGCAGCAGCTTTCTCTTCCTTTCACTTGAGAAGTCCCATTTACCTTCCTGTCCTTCTTGTGTTTTGGGGGGAAAAACAGAGCTGAGCAAACAAAGGAAACACTTGAGTTCCAAGGAGGGGCTGAGGCGGAAATCATAGTTATAAGTCCAACGTCACTCAACATTCTGAACCCTTTCCTACACAGCTGGGACGACTGGAACGCTTTCTGGTTTAGCGCAGGCAGCTCCGAAGGTCTCAGCCCTGACGAGGGCAGGCACGCTGCCGCCGCGGCCGCTGCCTGCTCCGCCTGGCACTGCAGACTGCCTGCAGTCACGTCTGCGTCTTTCACAGTTCACAGGGGGGTCCCAACACTGATGCGTCTAAATGCATCCATTAGCTCTTTTTCTTTATACCTTAGTAACATTTTCGTTTGAAACAGTTGTCGCGGTCGGGCGCAGACGTCCAACTCACCTCCTAAAGGGAGGAAGATTGAGGGCAAAGCTGAACACCTCCCCACCAGGCGTGTAGGCAAACACCGAGACCGATGAGTATTTAACACCACAACAATCTTTACCTCCTTTCACACACTCTAGTTCAGGAACACACATCAAAAGACTCAGAGTCCCCTGGCCCAGTCTGAGACATCTACTACTGCTTCTACGTGCAGTTAGAGCTTAACTTATCTAGTCTAAGGCACTTATGGTATGGATAGACAAGATGCCATCAACCCTTTTAAGCTCTGGTTCACGCATTTCCTAAAAAGTCCTGGATGTCCTATCTTCTGTAGTACATAAACTGGAATTTTAAATGGAGTTCTGTGGTTTAATTAAACTCTTGTGTTCATTAAAACTATACCTCTTCTTACAATCACCGCAAAAAATCATTTGGGAACACAATTTGCAAAAGTGAGTATGTTTTACTGCTCTTGCTACCGCAATATTTTATGCCTAAATATCCAACTTCCTACTATGCAAAGTATTTAGCTACAAAGTAAACAATTGCAACAATGTAGTTTACTAATGTGCAATTAGCTTGAACAGATTCAGAGCAGAAATAAATTGATTTGAAAGTAATCTTTCAAAGCACAGTATAGTCTTAAAGTGTAAAACATAAATGATTCTGCGGTGAAAAAATCATATCATAAAGATGTCAAAATGACTGCAAGAACAGCACCACAATCTAAGCACAAAGAATTTTAAGCTAAAAGATTAATAGAACACAGTGATATGATGCTTTGTTGAATAACTTTCCAAAAATGGTGGCTGCAGAAATCAGAAAAGTATGATAAACTTTGTTGTTGACGCTTCTTATAATGTAAATGCAACACCAGTGGAAAAAAGTAACAATTGCATGCACACACCAGTAAAGTCTTGATCATAGTTTCTGCAGTAAATGCAATTCAACCCCCCACACCAACTTCTGCCAGTCTGTGGCCCTGTACAGACAAGGATGGCATACAAAAAGATACTTTCCACATTGCAAACAGCAAGCTATAAATAACTCTGAACAAGACAACAGTCATTTTCTACCAGGTCATCCAAAAGTCAGCTTTAATTTCCTTCCAAGGTATGTTTCAGCATTTGTTTCTACTAAAACCTCCATAACCTAATTTAAAAAAAAATAGTTAATAATTAAAACCTACAATTCATAAAAACCATTTAAAAGGCACGAAGAAATGAAGATGACTTGTCAAGTACAACCAACTTTCCTAACGTTAAAGATCTATTACCTATATCTTATTAAATGGCCTGTTCCTTATAGATTTGTTTCTCCGTGTCAGTTGACTGCATATGCATATTCATGAGATCTGTCTCACAGATGAACTGAAGAACACACAAAAAGCAGATGGGTTATAGCCATTAAACGTCTCAACTTAGACTTTTTGACTTAGGACTTCCAGTCCAGTTCAGTCAGACCTATCTATAAATCAAGGCAAAAATATCACGTCACCACGTAACATCGACTAGATCCAGCTACAATATGACCTGAAATTTCCCCCACAGTTTACTGCACGCCAAGAGTACGTACCTTGCCCCTTGCCAGATCTGCACGTATTGATCAGCAGCGTTATTGAACGGTCATCTACATGGACCTTGATACACCTGAGTAAATTTCACATGATATTAAGTATAGAGATCAGTGCCAGTTGTTACTCCACAAAACAAGCATTTTTTTGTCATCAAAAGTGGTAAACTTCCAAATACATGTAGGAAAACAGAGCAATTTATTCAGCCCACAGCCTCCGGCTCTCTTCCTACAGGACAGTTATGCTGGCCTGCACACTGCCACCATTGTCCCCAAAAAGCTTGCAGCCCCTCACTAATCCCATGACCAAAGGTACATCCATTTCATGAGTAAAAATACAGACATTCCCCACACACACACAGATACATGTCACTAAGTCATGCCAATAGCACTTCGGTCATGCGTTAGGTCTACTTGTCATTTTATGGTCCGAAGGTAGGTCAGTACACACATTTACGTTTCATATGAAGCTACATCATCTGCCCACTCTAATGTCTGCATGGCCCCACAAGCCCCCCAGCAGTCAAGAACTGTTCTTTTATCAGACGCTGAAAGACAACTTGTATATAGTCCATCAGGGACACCTTACACGCCAGCAGTAATCAGGACCCACAGTCTTTAGAATCCACAGCACTGCCTCCTGAGGGCAGGAAAGTGCACACGGTGCTTCTCTTCAGCAGAAGAGCTGCTGAGCAGCGTGGTGGATGCACCGCGCAGCTTCCCGGTTGAGTCAGAAGCCCAGCACCATGGGAGGCTAAGCTGTGCCACACGAACCTCTCTGCAACACGTATCTATTTTGTTCCATTCCTGCTCTCACCCATGGCTACAGAGAACAGCAGGAACCTCCCTGGAAGGTCTCAAGGATATCGAAAAGGATGCCTGAGATGGTTTCCCCTTTTCACAGAAGTGAAATCCATTCTGAACTGAGAAAGTCACTCTGAAAAGCACGTCTTTTTAGGATTACTGGCCAACATCAAACCTAACTTATCCACAAAATCATGGTATTAATTGGCGATATATATCTTTACATGATAGCTGATTCAGGTTCTTTACTTATACACGTCGGATGAACATTTCTAACTCATTACTTATGAAAATATTTCTGAGCTGGAGCAATTATTTTTATGCCATTTTGATTTGAGTAGCACAAGCCATTTCACTAGTAATTCCCATGACAGGTAGATGCTAGTTATCTAATTAGTGAGCTAAGATTTGCAGAATAGAAACAGAATTCTCACAAACGAAAAGCAGCACGTTAAAGTACTCTCTGTCAATAAGCTGTTTCTCCAACATGTTTGTCTTAAACTGAACATACGCTAAGTAGCTAATAGCTACTTAAAATTCCTCTTCAGAACACTCTTTACCCCCTACAAATGAGCCAAGCAGATAAAATACCTGCAATGTGAATGAGAAAGGATATATGCTACTATAAACAAAATGGCCAGTAAAATTACTGGTCTTATTTCTACATTCTAACTACATGACAAAGACTTTTTCTACAACTGTGAAACTACCTTCAGTTTGACAAGCAAATCTGGAAGAGCACAGGTCGGCAGAAGAATCTACAGTGTTACTATGGAGATATGCATTTGCATAGTTTGACTTAAAAAGAGCAATTCTCTTCAGAAAACACCATCTGCTGCTGAGAATCCCTAGCCATAACATGAAAAGCACATCTGAAGAAATACTGATCTCTATTTAATTGTCACATCATAAATGCATCAACACTTCAGAGTTTATATTGGTGATAAAAATACCATAATAAAAATTTTTAGATAAGCACTTTTTGATAATATTCTCTGACATAATTCAGAATAGAAAACAGCACCTTAGTCTGTGTGCTGACACATATAGTATGTATGACAACAAAAGAGAATCACTCGTGTTCTGCCTTTTATTTACAAATTAATTTTAAAATATAATACATCTCACCGAAGTATTAACAATATATTTGTAAAGGAAATAGCTGAGCAAAATATGCTAAATAAGGGAAAACTACAACACAGATGGAGTGAAATTCCACTCAACATTTGCTTTCAATTTTTTGGTGCCGAGTCTCCACTATATAGACTACTATATTTTAGGGAATGAAATAATTTTATTTCATCATTTAGTCTTAAGTCCAGTTATTAGAACATTAATATTATTAACTCATTGATTATCATGTTAACAGAAAATGTCTATGCTCTGAGGCCGCAATAGGGCACCACCCTTGCTTGAATATACTTATGCTTTATTCATCTTTCAATCCATCCGTTTTTCTTTTGACACTTCTTTGTTAAGAGCTAAGCAACTGTTAATGCTGACACTTCTCTTTAGGGATTCCATAACTCACACAAACTATTTTATTTTTCATACTACCTTCACACTACCGAGCAAACCTCCCAGGTTCATTTCTTATAACTCTTTTTCTTAATATTGCCTGAGATGTTGCATTTCACATTTGTTTCATATTATGTTTATACAGGCTTGGACAAGGTCAGTCCTAATGATCCTTTCAAACATGTTAGTTTACTTTCCATGCCTTCCCAAACCTCCCTGTGAGGAATTTGGTTTAGACCTTCTGTAAATCACTACAGAGCCTCAATCTTATATTTCTGTCACTGGTTTTAGTGCATACTACTGATTGAACGTGCCAGATCTTCTGCCCAGGTATAAATTCTATTAACATATGCTCTGTATTTTTAATAAGCTACTTACTGTGCATTTAGAAGCTCTCAGTGAATACAGAACGTACACTACTGTCGCTAAATGATGAAAAAAAACCAAAACAAAAAGCCAACATCTAGTAACTTACCTAGTAATTCTATGAATTGGTAGGTTTTCCTTAATTTAAATACAGCAGTATAGCAGTAGACTGTGAACTACTACCCAAGCTCTGCTGATATCAGATAACAAAGTTTGTACGTAAAGACATTTTGGCACAAGATAATTCAAGACAAAGAGCTATAAATAGTTTAATGGTTAAAAACTAGGCTACAGTAGGCTAACTGTACAGAGGAAAGAGAAACTGGGTAGAATAAGAACTAAAACCTAGACGTTATAAAAAGTTACCTGGTGGAAACCTGCCAACTACATAACTCTGTGGACATATTACAGAAACAATTTATTTCATAGTTTACTCACTCCACTGCTTCTTAGTTAAATACTACCTAGTTATTTACAGCTCTCCATGGACTCTCCCAGTAGAGTCCAGCAGATTTTCTAGGCCCCTATGTCTTACCACATAACCTCCATTTCCAAAAACACTTCTTCACATACCCTGCCAACTGATGGACTTATCCCACAAATGTCAAAAATTCTTGGCATCAACTCCTGCCTAACAGGAATCTCTTCAGTAACAGGTCCATAGTCAGTATCTCAGCATGCTAAAAGCTCCCTTTATGTACATTACTCATTTTCTGTCTGGATACTGCTGCGTGCCATTATTCAGAAGACTGAATTTCAAGGCTGAACTTGAGCAGTTCGTACGTCCCTGTGAACCAATGGTTTGACTCCTTCCTTAGTTACATCAGCGTAAGTGTAATACTACCCAATGACATCACTCCTCTGCAAAGTCATTGCAGATGAAATCACGTGCAAGTCTGTTAAACATAATAGAATGGAACAGATACTAGGAAGTATCTTATATTAGCTTCACCATATTTAGAGGAAATAAAAAAGAAATGGCTATAATATTTTCATTTAGTAGCAAAGATACCAACAATAAGCCAGCTTTAGAAGTTAGATCTCTTATGCGCACTTCTCTTTCACTGTTCGAGTTCTCTGTAAGCATGGATTTGGAAGTGTAGCATTTTATGAAAAACTTAACACTAAAGATCCCTTGCATTTGTAATAAAAACATACTTAAAAATAACTATGTTTTATATACTTTTATTGTAAGCTCTTCATCTTATTGCAATTTCGGATTATAGTGGTTTTTTTAAGAACAGTTTACAACATGACGAGGAAATATGTCTAAAGAAAAACATGAATGCAACGTAATCTTTTTTTCCACAGGCTTCTTCTGATCCTCCTATCATCCGTGTTTTCTGGGAGGAAAATGGTGGCACGCTGGATGATCTCATCACAGGGGTGATCTAAGAGAAAGAATGGTACAATGGTGCTTTAGGTTTTTTTACAAAGCACTTAGGTAAAAGGACTGTGATTCTGTACTCTGCTTCATTTATATATATCATGCAGCGTTCTAAGACACAGCTACCATACAGTCCTATAGTCACATCAAAAGGGAAGAATTACAAGCCAAGGAACTGCATCATTACCTGCCTCAATTTAGTCTTCCAAGCTGGGATCATCAATTTCCTTTTCTGACCCTTCTCTTATGCAGTGCCTTTCCTACCAGATGATAAGGATCTGCAAGACAGGAAAAGGAAAAAAAGAACCCTAAATTCATTTGCAGCTCATAGTCATTATCCAACTCCTTAAAACAAAATGTAAACAGAGAAATTCAAATATAATGATAAAGTAAACAGAAAATTGAAAAATCAGGGGAAAAAAATGATTCCAAGATACATGCACAAAATGTTAGTTCTGTGATCACAAACATAAATACAAGTATAACTGACAAATAATTCATTCACTACAGCAAACTTACCACAGAAAGGCTTGTAGGACTTCTGTGGTGCAGTCATGACCAGTACCTTGTGTTCATCGGAAGAAGTGGGCCACCCTGAAGGACCCCCTTTAGTTCTTCTGCTACACCCAGATGTTCTCCCCATCTGCAGATGTATGCATACAGGACAATCCCCACATACAGAATAAGTACCAATTTATGGGGTTCTTTTTAATTAATCAATGACTGCTTCACAAAATGAGAAATGATCAAGTTAACGAGGCTTTTTTCGCTAAAATAGAATTGAACGTGGCTTAAAATGTCACTTAGCATGTTGGTTCCCTTTCCTATCTATAGGAAGGAATCCTGAACCTCAATACCTTTATCTCTTGTTTTTTGAGACATATCAATACTACAAAATTTCTTTTACAACAAAATAGCTTTCAAATCAGTTCTTGGAAGTTCTCTTATTTACCTTAGCGTATCTTGCAATTAGCTTGTAATGATTTATTCACAATAAACAACACTTTTAAAGTTACAATCAAAGATAAGTTTTAACACATTGGGATTTTGCTTATGCAGTGCCTCTGAATTTACTGGGTGTTTAAGTGTGCTTTTTAGTAAACAAAAAAATTGCAATTCCTCTGAATAATTTTGAAATTACTCAACATTCTTCAGCCTTACTCTTGATGTAGGTTTTCCTCATCCTTACTTATCTATGCTTCCAAGAGTTGCACACAAAATGTTCAAGGCACGCTGTTTAAGTGAGCATCAGCACGGTTATGCTCAATTACCAACATGTAAATACAGATGTTGATATTCATATTTGGTTGCTAGTCATTATTTAGCTTTACCCATCTAAATTTTAGAAGTTTACTTTATCTACAGATACTAGCTGAAGGAAAAGCAAGCTCTATACTTCTAATATTAGCTCAGCTTTGTAAGGTCATTAAATATGGATCAAGGTGACAGTAGACCAGAATTTTCAAGCTTGAGTGAGAAGAAAGACTGCCCCAGTGTAAGGACTAAACAACAAAGGAAGAACAAATCATATATTAGAGCAACAAATGGAAAGAGCAGTCAAATTATTTTCCAGATAATAGAACCTATACAAATAACCTCACGGGCTTCTCTTACTATTCAAAGTCCCATGACCCTTCAGAATCAGAGAAATTAAAATCTGATCAAAATTATCTGAATGCTCTCATGGGTGGAATGTGGGATATTTTTAAAGTAAGACTTTGTGAGGCTTAGATGTAATTTGTAAATGCAGGTACTTGGAATCAAAACATTTACATGAAATATTCCTTGCAACGGTAGAAGGTACTGCAGGTGTCTGCCACTCCTGTGTGTGTTTAGAAGTGCCTCTAATACTATCAGCAGTAAGATACAAAGTGTCCTGCTCAAAATCAAGATCTGACCTAACAAACGCTCTTTGTCTTCCTCTTGGAACTCAGTTCAACACGGATGTTCAGAGTGTATTCTCCCGCTCCTTTCATTCTTGAGCAACTAAAAGACACATATATTGATTATCTCTGTTAAGACTGAAAAGCATGTTTCTCTTCCGAAAGCAGCCTGCAGTGACAGACAGCACAGCGCTCCTTTTCTGCTGAAAGCTCTTCTTTGAGCAGAAATAAGTCCAGATTCACTGGAGTACACAGAAGAGGTAAAAGTCTCTACAGCTAGCAAAGCGACTCAGCTTCAGCCCTTGCTCAAAAACCGTTTAATGTATCATCCTCACTGCCAATAACTACCTTCTGTATTTTAGGAGAAAATGCAACTGCTGATCACTTTTTCGAAACGTGCATGTACCTCTCTTCCAGAGGAGTACCAAAAATATGAAGTGGACAATGGCTCAGGCTTGGATAAAGTGCAGTCACTGAAGAAAGTGCCTTCCTACCTAAATACCAATCTTTCTCATTTTCTTAGGGACTGAATTTATTGTATCATTAGAAACACACTAGCGCGCACACACACAAAAATCCTATTAGATTATTGCTAATCCAACCACCAAGCATTCCTCTGGCAAATATGCCGTTCCCATGAATGCAGAATTTTCTCTCAAGCTGTTGAGAAGCTAGCGCGTTTTCACTCCAGTCATTCTGGAAAACCCTGAACTGCCGGGTTACGAGCATTTACCATTCTAGTAGAGCTTTGAGGACTAAAAATCTAGTGGTATACTGAGCTATCACAAAGACAGCTCTCCTTTCTGTTTTTGCAGATGGTAGATTTGCACATTATCCCAGCATAAATCCTGCACTTGGATATGAATACGTACAAAGCTCACTGCGCTT
Source organism: Eurystomus gularis (assembly GCA_013400335.1). Lineage (NCBI taxonomy): Eukaryota > Metazoa > Chordata > Aves > Coraciiformes > Coraciidae > Eurystomus > Eurystomus gularis. Next base: position 20,324 of record VZZY01001819.1, read on the forward strand.
CAAAGGCCCAGGCTCTAAACACATCTTGTGCTGTCTTTATTTTCTAAAACGAATTACTCAAATTTTACGCAGTGTCTTGCAAGATCAACTGCAAAGAAATTAAAGATCATATCCTATTAAGTTCCAAATATCCTGAAATACCAGCAAAGCCTATTCAAAGAAGCCAAACCAAACCTGGAACAAGTAAATCTCTCTTCTACTTCTCAGACCACTGCAGTGGTAATATTATATGAAAACAGAGTCTTGAACATTCTAAGTTATGAAATTAAATTTTTTCAAGACTTTGTCAAGTAAATTGTAACAAGAACAGCATCATTCAAAGGGTTTTCCTTCATCAGAAAGCACTGCTGCATTTTTAGTGCAAGTAATTTCCAACAGAAAACATTTAACAGAAAGCAGTCTGGGCAGTGCTCAGATTACAACTGAACGTATTTTATACTTTACCATTACACTACATTATCTCATCTAATTAGATTTTTCCAAAACCTCTAGAAAATGAACTTTCCACGTGCTCTGGATGTTTGTTTATTGACTAAACATGCTGTGCATGACTTCAAGAATGTATTGTAGTAACAGGAACCATGAAAGAGCAATACTACAGCCTAATGGACTACAGAAATAGTTCCGTAAAACCATTAAATTAGCACAATATGCATCCTGACCATATTAAAGACCATAACTTTTATAGTTTTCATCTTTCTATTTGTCTCTAAAACAAAGAAAAAACAGCTCCTATGTTAATGAACAGGCCCTTATAAGTTTTGTGACATTTTAAATTTAATTAAAGTGCAAATTACAGTTACATACTGAATTTTATTCTGAAAGGTTACATATGTATTTGCCACTATTCCTGTGGCTATTTCAGATAAATACCCTTCCCAAATTCCTAACTAATGACGTTTTGATTTCACAGACCTGACTTAACAGCATTCTTGGGCTGTTCACCACATACAAGGTGTGAGCTGCCGCTGATGATACCACTGGACGACTGATTTTTCCCCCCAGTAGATTATCTGTGACTTCCAATGACTTCATCCGCAATCCTAAACACTTCGCATTTACAGCATTCTTAGGATCAGAAAGATGATAACCCAGAAAATCAGAGACATAGGAAGGCATTTGCAAATGCTCTGCCCAAAACAGCTGGGGCCTCACTAGGGACGAAAACAGTGGCACTGCCAGCGAGAAACACCAGATCTGAAGTCGCGCATAACCCCTGTATTTCTTCCCTTATCCCACTTCATTCAATACACGTTCTTCCAGTTCTAGAGCAAATGACAAAGAAGTTCTGCCAAAAAACCCCACTGATTGAGTACCTGCCCTCAGTATTGAACTGAGCACTATTTTTTTTACGTTGAGAGTTTTGCCTTGTGTAAACAGCATATATTCTGTAAAGACAAGCACATTAGAGGTTCTACAGAAAACCAGGTTTTATGCTTCATAATATCTGAGTACCTGGCTGTTCTCTTAAAATATTACGGTAGTAACATGGAAAAAAAAACATTAAATACTTTTTTTTAAGATCTCCTTGCTTTGAGCAGAAAGAGAGTAGAGAGAGGAAAAGAAACAAACATTTAAGGAGAAAAAGAACAGAAAAGAAAAAAATAAAGAGATACTCCTCTATCAAAGAGTTTTCTAGAACAAAACAGGAGATTTAAGAACCTAACCGAACATTTATGAAATTACATGAAGCTGCATCAGAGGAATTTCAGATTGGGAAAGGTTCTTCACTGAGAGGGGTGGCTGGTTGCTGGAGGAGGCTCCCCAGGGACGCAGTCCCAGCACTAAGCCTGGCAGAGTTCAAGGAGCACTTGGACAACATTCTTAGTAACGTGGCTTAGTGTTAGGTAGCTCTGCGAGGAACGGGGAGTTGGACTCACTGATCCTTATGAGTCCTTTCCAACTCGAGATATTCTACAATTCTCTGAAAATGTCTCTGATTAAATAAAAAATGCAAGTGAAAGATTTCTGAAAGTTTGAAGTACCTTCACGTCCAGGTTTTTGTCAAATTCTATTTTCCTTCACCACTGAGCACACTGTAAACATTTGAGCAAAAGCACAAAAGCAACTTCTTTCTCTCGAAGAAAAAAAGCAAAGACAAAAAAAAAAAAAATCCAGCATAAATTCCCCCAAATAACCTCAGTACCAACTATTTAGCTCTCCAAAGCCGTGCTTACGCTTCCTTGTTAGGCTAATGCCAACACAGGCTAAGAGTCAGTGAAGAGCTTTTTTCACATGTAAATGAAAAGCTTTCTTCAAGCTGCAGTAGAAGACTTTTCTCAGTTACCATCAGATATTTTTACCTTTCCTCTATTTCTATCCTTTTTCTCATTATTAAGCAACGTAACGTGAACAGATGGTTTGCTAAAAAACCCCAAAACCACACCCTGCACTTTTACAGCCAATGTTACAAAACAGAACTTAAAACCATCTTTTACTTCAGTGATATTTTATCATAACATTTAAAACATGCTAAGCAGACTTTCTTCCATTAAGAAGTCATATAAATATTTGCTTATTGGAAAAAAAACCAAAATCAACACAAATAACAGCCCGAGAAACCCACCCCTCAATGCAAAATAACCGAACAAAAAACCTCGCAATGGTTAGACTTGATTTCTCAGTTCATTCCATTAGACAAAATGAAGTGATTCATATATAAGCACATTAATTTCTGCTTGCTTGTTATTGTATAACGGCATCTAAAAAAGCTTTTGAAGGGTGTTTTCAAGACAGAACAATATATCGCTTCCAGTTACCACTTATAGTGTTGGCAATTATAAAAAATTAATGAGTTATCATTATTTTCACTCCTTCCCCTAAGGTCAATCATTAACTCTGTCTTTCAGAGATTCCAAGCCAGTCCCTGAAAATCCCAAAGAGATTTGTTCTTTACAGGTCTATTCCTCCTTTACCTTGTTGTTTTCCAGGTTAGGTGAGACTCTGCATCTGAGTATGACAAGATCTCAAATCTTACATCCTTCAGGAACTCGCTACAAACAGAAGTACAAAACGTCTCGTATTTTACACTGTTAATAATTATTTGCAATTCTGTCATCACAGTAAAACAATTCCATCACAGATTACTTGGTTCAGGTAGCAGAGTGCAAAAATCCACTCTTTTAACACCACTGATTTAATACAGCTGAGAACATAATGAAAACTTTTAAAGATATTTCCTTTTCCTGGCAAGGTTTTGATGGGCTGTTCACTCAAGCACTGGAAAAAATATTTTAAGTGTATCTCCACAGCTGCAAGGTGCTCTGTAAGAGAACACAGTTTCAACATGCTATGGCTAACTGGGGAGGTCC
>VZZY01001821.1:124-27796 GCA_013400335.1 Eurystomus gularis
AGTCCGGTGTGTGCCTCAGGAGGACTTAATTTTGAGGGATAACAGCCAGTGAACTGTATTATATTTCTTTTTGATTGTTAAATGGCTGCGGGGCATGACATGGATGGTATAGAATAAGGTGTGGATAATGTCCTGGTTCTGCCAGGACAGGGTTAATTTGGTGTGGCTGGGCTATTCCATACCATGCTGACATCATGCCTTGCGGCCAGTTCCGGACGTTCCACTTGGGTCCATCTGTTTGTCCACATGGTATCACTTATTTAGTACATTGTTTTTCTCACTGTTGTCATTTCTGTTGTTGCTCCGATTGTTTCTTGCGTGTCATTGTATTAAACTCTCCTTATCTCATCCCAAGCGCTCCTGCCTTTCCCTTTGTCCATGTCGGGGGCGGGGTGGGCGGGGAGGGCAGCGGCAGCAGCCACGTTTCTCGGCTGCCGGCAGGGACTGAACCACCACAGCTTTACTAAACCACCACACCTAGATAAAAAGAAAAAATATTCAGAGGATTGTTTGTCAGGGGTTTTGTGTGGTGGGGGTTTTTTTGTTTGGTTTTTGTTTTTTTTACTCTGCAAACTTGCATTTTTCTCTCACTTTTTATTTGTCTCTTCCTTGCAGCATTAGCCACTATGTGCTGGTGATGTCATTGACCATATTTATGATGCTGATGAATGGACTGGCGCAGCTGCTAACTACACAGAGACTTCAACTTCTCAGAAGAACTAAGCACCATTCTACGTGATACAGTAATAAATGTTCCTGCCTCATTCCATCCTCAGACTTCCTCTGAAACAACCTCCACCTCTGGAATGTAAATATAAATTCACAGACTAGAGTGCCAAAATCCCATTGAGTGATAAGAGTGCTTTGCTGATACAGATTAAATGCTGTCCCATGATTGAAATTTGCATTTGGAAATTGCCATGTAGACTTCAATCGGGCTAAAAAAGCCTCACCTTCATCTTCTTGAAAATAAAAACAGGGACAAAATTATTTTAAAAAAGAAATAGGCAACTGTCTTTTGGGTTTGCTTTTCTTTAATTATAACATGTCTGCCAGCTGTTTCTCACACATGCTCACTCTCATTGGGAGTGTGCTAAATCCTAGCTTCATTTTACGTTTTGCATAAGCATGTCACGGACTATGCAATCAGTCTGGGCAGATCACCAATTTGTACGTAGCTGATGTAGGATATGCATTTGAATATCTCTGAAACTGGCTGTGCTTTGCACAAGCTGTGTCAATGTGCATGTGAGTACATGTTCAGGCAGGTTAAGACTTGTCACCTGTAAGACAACTGCTTTTAGCTAACCTCTGCGCTAATTGCTGCCACTGACAGTGCTCTCCTGCTGTGTCCTGTGCTTGGCAGGCTGAGCACGGTGACAGCTCAGATCTGAATGAAAAGGAACCTGATTAAAGAACTGTAAAATAGCATTCAGATTCCTTGGTCCAGCTCATGACAGGGTGGGCAGGAAGGTTAGGGCTGATTGTTACAGTGGCAGCCCAGAGTTTGATCAGCATAAAGAGATCATGACACTGCAGCTGGAGTTGGTTTGCATAGAGTGATACCACATGGAGGCTTTTTCCCTTTGTTTCCTTGTTTTCGTTTCCAGTTGTGCTCTGCTCTTGATTACAAGCCTCAGCCTGGGTAATGGCTGTGCCATGAGTCAAACATAGGCACAAATGCCCTGGTTGTATGCTGATTATAAGTGAGAGCAAAGAGCCTTGCTTAAAGGCTCTGCTGTCGTGGGTGCCCCCAAGGACCCAGTAACTGTAAATCCATGACATGAGGCTCTGAGATAGACTTTAACTTTGCAGGCCTTCCAACAGCAAGCATCAACTTCCCTACCACTATTGTTATTAGTGGTTTATTAAATAGCAAAAACTACAGTACCCACCTTCACCTCAGTGCTGCATCATTCTCTGAAGTCATCTGCTGTGAGAATTACACAAAAAATGTATATCTCCTAAAGCAAAAATTTTATCTCCAGCTCAGCAGGGGGCCAGCACAGAGCTACATGTCCTGCATTTCAAACATCGTTTTTCATCTACACTATCAATAAAAGCACCTTTGAAGCAGATCCTTTTGCACAGTGAAGGAAGCGAGTGAAAGAAGAAATTTTCTGCTTTCTGCCCCATTGTATGATGGCAGTGCTAAAAATTGTGCTATGTAATATCCCTGTGTTACACTCCCAACTTGCAGCCAGGCCTTCGTATCTGGGAGCTGATACATATGGTACATGATACTGGCAGCCAAGGCTGGACATTATTCATGAGGGCTGCTCCAGTACTCTTTCCAGCCATCTGGCATTTGGCTGTGGTCACACGTCTGTTTAATGCTCTGGAAACTAGTCATCCCTCTGCAGGAGGTTTGGCTGGGAGAAACAAGTCACAAACCTCCATCTGCTTGTTGAGTGCTAGAAAAATATCATGGGTCTGCAGTCATCCATGCAGCTTCAGAGTGCCTCTTGAGAGTGTCTCAGCACTGGAGAGGGAGTTATTTTTCCACTAGGTAGCAGTCCAGTGGCCCTATTGGGCATGTTGCTAGCACAGCTGGCCTCAGTCACAGAAGGCATTTCACATTTGTTACAGACTATACCTGCAGACTTGTACGCTGGAAGGTGGGCATGTGCCTACTGCTGGTAGTTGTACCATACAGCCAAGGCAAGGAGCAACCATGAGCAGTTGGAAAGTTGCTGCTACAGCAAAAGCTATGTGTAGGCATGGGAATCTATCACATTTATTCGTGGATCCAATGAGTCTCTGCTATGGAGAGCTATCCTCATCTCAGCCTCAGTCTGTGAGTATCTACAGTGTGCGGTATCATTGTGGGGTACTGTTTCATCAGCTTTGTGTGACCTAACTGCTGTCTTGAGACTTCTGTCTACAGCACTGCCGTTTCAGTACACACAGCCATAGGCACCTGTACCATTGAGCATCCTAGCCTCCATTGCTGGAGTGATTTCTTTGCAAAACTATTGTTTGTAAAACAAATTCACTGACGGGAGTAGCTGAACAGCTGGTGTTGGTGTGATGTGAAGAAAATGACTGAAAAAGTAGGAATGTGGGACCCACAGGGCTGCCACCCTGCATCTTCTGCAAGCATATCAGAACCACTTGTTATCTATGACAAGACCAAGTGGATGTCCTATCTACTAAGTGAAAACACTGGAGGTACATGCTGTTGGGTGCTGCACAGGAGCTTAAGCCTGATGTCTCTTCTTACCACAGGCGGCTGGTAATAAAACAGCATCTTACTCACCTGAATCTGGTGCTGCTCATCTATGGTGATGTGGGAAACCAACCCACGTCACCGGAGCCACCCAAGTCTCCCGGCGGGGCGTCGTCGCCCCAGCCCCTACGGGACCATCGCCACACGCCGGAAAGGGTAGAGAACTGATATTCACACACATACACCCCACATCACTTATTATTTTTGGACATAATCAACTTCTTATTTCGCCCTGTCCTCTCTATTGGTTCCAAACCTTCTCGGGACGGGGAGTGAGCGGGTGGGTGTGGCACTCTTTCATATTGTAACATTTCTATAGAGTAGATACAGCTTTATTAGGATATATTTAGTAATAAACTTATTAAATACTCATTTGATTTCCATATTTGCCTGCGAGCTTGGTGGGGAGATATCCCAATTTACCCTCAACCCTTCTCCCTTTGGGAGGTGGTCGGACCTCTGCGCACCCGACCGCGACAGGTAGTAAGAATAATCTATATATTCTGGTATGCAGGCAAGTGGAAATGGCAGTCCAGAGTACAACCCGCATCAATTACTTTTTCTGCGTGTAGCTTCCATATTGTCTCTTTCCACAGAGTAGGTTTTGGTTTTCACATCCATTCTGTGAGAGCCAAAAGGGGATGATGAGCATGAGGGAACATTTGCAACACATGCGTTTTTTCCCCTAGTTCTGCTCTGCAGGGCTCTGTTCTTGTTTGCCTTTAGCTCTGGCTGGGCTGTAGTGGTAGCAACCTTAGCTGCCCTTTCCCCTTCCCTCCTGGTCCCTTGCATCTCTGTGCCATTTATGAATTCAGTTTCTTGGGGATGCTGCGGGAGTGCTGGAGAGCAGCTCTCCTGGAGAGGCAGGATCGGCTGTGCTGTTCCCATGTCTCCCCAGAGGAGGCCCTTGCTAAAGTCTTGGCCTGCGCTTTTGGGTTTACTTCAGCACAGGTAGGTGTCAAAAATTCTCCCACTCAGCTACTTTACAAACTCTATGGGGTGTGTGACAAAGTCTGCTCTTCCCTGCCAGGGATGCGTGTTCCTCTCCTTTCCAGAAACAAATGTTGTCAGCAATAAAAAGTATTCCGCAACTGTAGGAGCTAACATAGGGAATAAAATTTTGTCCTTGGCTAAGTTTAAGTTTTCTTTTCCTCTACTTGTGAGTCTTTGAGCATCATTCCTTTTCGTGGGGCCCAGACAGGACTAATGCCACAAAGGGAGGCTCTGAGCCAGCAGAGCCTTGCAGGTCAGTGCAGGTATCACCCAGCCCCTGTGCTTTCTGTTTTGTGCTAAGGGCATGAAAGCAGAATTACCCCAAGTTCTTCTGCCTGCCTTCCTTCCCCTGCAGTAGTTGCAGACTCTCTGACTCCTAGAGCTGGTGAGGCTCCAGGCAGGGAAAACCTCAGGAGGGGAAAGGCAGGTATACTGGCATTGTTGTTTATGCCTGGGGCTGCACTTTTTTTTTTAACTATATGCAGGTGTAAAAACCTCTGCAAAGCTTTTCTCTTCTTGTTTTCAGAGCTATGGACCCTTGAAGAGCTAACCCTAAACTTGGAGTGCCCATCAGGTGGTGTAATGTGAGAGAAGCTGTACTGAAGAGCAGCTGATACAAAGATCTTGCAATCTTCAGTGCTAGGAATTGTTCTCTGCTATTGTGTTATCAAGGCTGTACACAGCAGCCTTTTGATATCCATCCAGGGAATGAGCTGTTTCTTCACAGATGATGAAGCTTAGATGGTATCAAAACCTCTTATGACTCAAAGTAAATTACTTCCCCTTCCCCCTCACAGAGTAAATCAGATTTTACAAGCTTTGGCAATTTCAATGCATACCATGGCTGCTAGTTGTAAAGCTGCTACAGTCTTGAATGAGAACAAAGATACTAACCAGCATTGATAATCTTACCCAAACCTTGCTCTCTAGCATTGCCCTTAAACTGTGGTATCTGGTTTGGCCAACCCATTACAACTGTAATTTCAGATCCTACCACCCCAACTAATCTGTAAGAGTGCAATGCTCATAGCTTTTCAAAATTGTCCATGTGAATCCTGCAGTTGCTTTTTCTGTGTTGTTGGAGTGGTGAGGTACTTCTCTCAGATGCATTTGGCAAAGAGGATGAGAGCATGGAGAGTACCAGGCTGGCTGCTTCACCCTGGTAGATGTGGGGTGCTGTGAGCAGGAGCCATCTGGAGAGAATATTTGGGGGAGCTACAATTGGTGGGGAAGGGAGAACATCTCTGTCTTGCACCTCCTCTAGGGTGTACTCTGCATCACTGTGGTGGGGCAGCCCCAGGTGCTCCTATCATCACACGGCTTCATTCAGCCTGAAGGCAAGAAACTTTGACTTTCTTCTCCCGTGTATTGTCTTTGGACAGCTGCGTTGTGAGCTGCTGTGGCTGGGGAAGGTTTGGGAGCCTATGTTGTACTTGTGTCACAATGTGTGGGACAGCCCCAGATCACTTCTGGTTGTTTGTGAGACAGCTTGTGGTGAGCTGGAACTGACTATCACAGTGGCTGATGGCCACCAAATTATTTACATCTTTTTCAACTAGTCTCTTCTGGACTGGTTACATGAATAAGGATGTGCAGGGTTGAATCCAATTCATTGACTAAATTCAGTTGTTCCCTTCTCGCCCTGCGGCAGAGCACAGTGTTGTAGCCTTAGAGGACTGAAAAAAGGAAGGAAAAGGCTGAAAGCATGACACTTGCCCCCTTCACATGACCTTTGAAATCAAGCTTGTTGATATTTTATTTGTTTATTATTGACTTGTGCTTGGCAGCAAGCTTCATAACTTTCTAACATTGAAGGTGGATAATACCAAATGGAAATACAGGAAAACACACCTTACTGTTGTTTGCATTTTGTTCTCCATGTGAGTTGTAAGAGCAAATGCCTTTTTTATTTTTTCTGTTTATTTCCTTTAATGTTATGTAAGATGAAGCTGACTGACATACAGGTTTACCTTTCACTCCAGTCAGTACTGCTGACAAACCTGTTAATGGCCGGGTATCATCCAGTTCATTCTCTGGGGAGAGAGAGAATGCGCTGCACCAAGATCCCCAGCCAAGTGTGCTTGCAATGGGAAATGAGCAGTGATAGACCCCACTTTCTGCTCTTAATGTCTTGTCATCTACAACTCGGGGCATCACCTCCACTGCAAGGAAGTCCTTCATGACCTGAATTGTCTAGTGATCCAGGCTGCAACGTCCTGCATGCCTTGTGCTTGGGCCAGCAGCTGAGCAAGGGCAGAGTCAAGCCTGGAGAATTTAAATCACTGAACTGCAGTCACACCTAGGTCCAAAGTTTTTGCCTCTCAGCAAGATGGAAGGAGAAATAGGAGAAAGTCATGTGTCACTAGCATGGCTCTTCTCTGTTCTCACTGCCTCCTCTTCCTCCTCAGGGAGTTTGCAGCGTTGCTCTGGTAGTACCTGCCCAAGCCCAACTGCAAGCTGATCGAAAGGGCATGTGTCCAGTAATAAACATTGCAAAATTGAACCACTGACACTTAGGGTTGGGGAAACCTCTGACAAAGACCTAAACTTCTGTAATTAAACTTAGCTTATCCCTCTTGCAGAAATGCCAAAGGACAAGGCATTCTGAGTGCAGTCAATAGACATGACCTTTTGTGCTGGGCATTATTCTGCTGCCTTGACATGTGAGACAGTGCAAGACAAAAACTGCAGAGTAATTTCAACAGATGCTGAAATTTGGTGGTGTGAATCCCGATGAGCACACAAGCAGAGACGGGATCTGAAAATACTGTTATTTTGTATTTGTATCAATTTTCATATTAAGAGACCCTAGAACTTACTGTACAAGGCACTGGTATCTAGAGCTATATTTAGCAGCTCGGATGTTTGTGTCTTCATCTCAGTAGATCTCCAGAAATGAGTGGATATTTTCTATCATGGGCTTTGAGTAGGAAGCTTGTTATATCTGACCTACTGTGAAAGGAAAATATCTGTTTCACTGCTGGGCATTTTTTCATACAAACAGTATCTTTCTTCATGTCTTTTAACATTAACACATTTTATTTAAAATGCTACAAATGTAATTGCTTTAATGTAACTTGGCAATTGACTGGTATTTATGGCCAAAATTAGAAATGAAATATGTGTGTCATTTTTAAATTACGTAGTGAAGGAAAACCTCCTGTTTGTGGTGATGAGCAAATCTTAATCCGGGGCCTGAATTGAACACAAACCTGAAATGTTGTCCCAAGCTCCTCCATTTCCTGGTGCTTTATTTCCCTGCCAATCCCAAAACAGTCACACCGTGAACCCTGCCTAACATCTTTTTTTCCTCAAGAGTGGCTTTTTGCGCCTTGAAGGCTGTTGCTACCCTTGCTTCTCCACCCATGTCCTGGGTGGCCCAGGACCTGACCTGCCAGCCTGGCTCTGTGGCAGAATCAGCACCCAAGCCCAGGATGGTTCAGGGGACGAGTTTTGTCCTGTTCAGTAGGTCTGTCATGGGGGAGCCTGTTTGTTTGGTTTGCTGCCTTTGTTTGTTTGGGTTTGGTTTTTTTTAATTATACTTAAATCTTTGGGTGGAGATGATTAGGAGACCAGCTGTCAACGTTAATTCATTTTAATATGAGTCAATCTCAGAAGTATTCAGGCTTTCTCTTAGAAAAACTGGCTGACTGCATTTTTTTTTTTTTCAGGCAATTTGCTTGACAGAGAATACATTTCCACCAAAATTACTCTACAGAGCAAGGAAACAGACTGTCATTTTCTCCTCCTGATACTCCTATCTTGCAAAAGTACCTGACATCTGGGGAAAAGCAGCCTTTTCATTAGTGGATGCATGGAACGCCCCACAGGCAGGAGCACAGAATAACTGGCTCTGCAATCTAGCAAGCTACAACTAACTGTGTTTTAAGGCTCGTATTTCAGTGAGGCACCATTGCTGCCTATCATTCCAATACAGTGTATTGGAGTGGCAGTATGGCAGTAACTGTATTTTCTCTTTTTTTGCCAATTTTAATTTTGTGAAAAATCACAAGAGCTGTGAGCTTTCTGAATACAAAGCAACAGGGCACTCATAGGTGGAGATGACTGTTCCCCTGTAGTTCACATCAATTGAAAATTCAAGTGATCACTTGTGTTTGGGAGAATTACCTTGTGATATGTTGCAAATACCCTCACTGTAGGCAGTTATTTAACTTAATCTGTACCCAGTTATGCAAATATGCTTGTGCATTTGACAGCTTGCTCCCTTGCTCACTCTCATATATGCTCCTAAAGGCAAAATGCGTGATACTTTTTAGAGGTAAATGGCATTATTTGTTTATTTTGCAAGTCTGTGAATGCACCTCACTATTAAGAAAAGAAACATGGTAATGATTCTGTTTAATTAATGGAGAATTAACTTTCTTGCCAGTTCTAAGTGCCATTTGATCTATCTGAGATGTCACAGGACTCAAGAACTCCTGCAAAGAGCTGAGAAAGCATTATCTGTGCTTAGTGCGCAGAGCTTTATGAAAGCAATTTGCATATTTGCACACTGAAGCATAACTACTAGCATATAAGCAGGGTGATAAATGATTAACTATAAAAGATTGACAGTTTGGGCAAAAATCCAGGTGAGCACTTAAGCATGTGCCTAACTTCAAACAACCTGGCTCTGCTGACTGTGGTGGGGCAGTGTCAGGTGCTCTCTTACATTCAAGAAACTGCCTGTGTACTTCAATTAAACATGTGCTTAAGTGATCTGGAGGACCAGAGTCTGGCTAAGAGAGCTTGTAGAAAATAAAAACTTTCTCATATAGCACTTAAATCAGGATGGCAGCAGTAAAGTAGGGCTGTAATAGATCAGAGCTCATCACAGATGGAGAATCCCCAGCTCCTGTTGATGAAGCCGGTGTTGTCAGTTACCTAGCATTTCTCAGACTTAGGGCAAAAATAGAGGTATTCCAGCAAAAGACTGATCTAGTCTGCCCATTTCAGAACAACATTTCATTCTGTGTGTTTTGTTCTGTTTTGCTTTAGTTTTAATTTTTGGGAACATGAACTTATTGAATATTGTTCCGTGAAAATCTCATTCTGCTTTGGCCACATATTTTCACTAAATGTCTTAATTGGAACCGGAATTAGGCCAAAAAAAGCCAAAACCGCCAACCTCCCAACAGTGTTTTCATTTTCCAGTGACTTTGAACTCTTCTCCAGCAGTCATCTTGCACTGGCATCAAGCTACCCACCTAGAATCCTGTTCATAACTTTGTTTCATCACAAGACACTTTTTTACAGTGTATTTGGGAGTTCTTGAAGCTGGAGGTAGAAAAAGCCACTGTAAACCACAAGTGTTAAGCAAAAGTTGAAGGTCCAAATCGGGGTCATTCTCATGAAGTTGCTTTTAGACTCTATGTAACAATGCAGGAATGTTTTCATGTGCCTGAGTGAAATTTAGCAAACCAGAACTACAGGTGAAGTCCACTGCTTTGTTCTTTTATCCTTTCTAAAGGAGAATATTTGAGCTTATATCACCATCAGAAACATATGCTCTTCAGGTTACTGCTTCCATCTCCAGCACGTACCTGAAAGCAGTGGCTACTCTACCTTCATTAGGCATTCACTTAAGCACACAATCTTCGAAGTGATCCCTCTGGGCATTTACATCACCACAGAGCAGTACATACTATTGTTGCATGTTCTTTCCTTTTTGGGAAGCTTTTAGGCTCCATAATTTAATTTTTTTTTTCTTTATTTTACCTCTGCTGATAAAATCACTTATGAAATATGTCTGAAGTTCATGGTGGCTGGGCTAAGCTTAATTAAAGCATGTCAGTGTGATGGTGTCTTTCATTCAGGAGACATGCAGGAAGATTATAATCTCCTTTTTGGAATAAAAATGAATGGATTCAGTGCCCAAAACATAGGCTCTTGTATAATTAACAAGAAATAGAAAAGGATGGTGAAAAGATTTTTTTTTCTAGGGACCAAATGCAGAGCTGAGCAATAAGATAGTGTTACTGGAGTGTGATTTTCCAGAGTAGCCAGGATATGAGCAGAAAACATGATCTACAAAGTCCTGGAGACAGAAAAAAGTTGGAAATGTAATCCGGAGAGAAAGGCTGAAAAGTCTTTATACAGGTTTTTACAGGCTAGAAAATTATAAAGAAATTATCTCTGATTTGTTTCAGACTTTCTTCAAGGCTTTTGTATTTAATTTTTCCTTTTTGCAAAATCAACAGGATTGTATAAAAATAACTGAATCCCTTAGAAATTTCTCCTAATTGAATTAACTTAAGAGACATTGAACAATGATCAAACAACGTGACATACAACTACTGTGGAAGTAGCCATATTTTTGTAGTCAGAGGGGAGAGAGGTCTGGAGCTTTCTCCATATTTATTTAAAGCATCAAAATAGAACTTATGCTTTAGTAATGCATGGACCTTGGAGATAAGCCAACAACTGCCTAAATCAGCAGGAATTTCTCAAAACAAGTGGATGCTAATGGATCGAAAGGTCAACTGTAGACAGACCAACAGTAAAAACACTCTCTCAAGAGCATAACTTAAAGACTGGTTGTTACACAATTTAAGCACTTAGATTTTTTTTTTAAGTCTGTTAACATTCCTTTGTTTAAGGCCAGGTTTGATACACTGGACCTATATGCAAGTTGTGGCTTTCTGGTATGCTGTTACAGGTGGCCACATTGCTGCAGCTTTTCCAAGTAATGGTTCTGGTTAAGGTGATTAGCTGACTGTCTTCTCATATATAACACACCCCACTCCCTCCACCCAAATCCACCAGCTCTCCTTGGCCTCAGATTTGAAATCCCAACCTTCACTCAAAACTCTGTATATTGGTCACCTCATATGAGTGTGGGCAGGAGCAACACCTGATCAGCTGTGAAGAGGGGAAAATCACTAGCATTCATTTTCATAATCATCCCTGATTCTATAGGGAGAAGGTACCTTGGGGTGGATTTTATCACCAGCAGATTAACTTGAGGGGGTATGAGGGATGTGGAAGAGCAGCTCACAACTCTTCCGTTACCATTGTTGAATGGTTTGTGTTTCCTTCTGTTACTAGAGGAAACTATATATATAACCTTTTGTTGTTGTTATTCCTTTCCTTTGGACGCAAACAATCCAGAAATCAGTAAATCACATAAATTCATATCAGGAGAGGCAGGTTTATTTTTTCTGGTTGAAACCAGTTCTATGTTTTGTCTTGCCTGCAAAATCCTTCCTGCTTCTCAAATGCAAGATGATACAGGCAGGCAGTATTTCTAATATAAGCCAGTGAAGATGTAATGATAAAGGCTTAACTGCTCCTTTCTATTCCATATGCTGAAAGTAAGAAAAGGGGAAAAATAGGCATATTAATGATGTCCTATCCTCATCATATTCTCTTCAGCTAACATGGGAGAAAGATGCATAATTACCTGGATGGAGACTAAGTATTTGACTTCAGTTATTCCTCAGCTGGAGCTGTTTTTCAGTGTGTGAGCACAAAAAGCTTTAAGGAATGATGTATAAAAATGCTATTATCTTTGGAAAAAGCAATATTCTGCCTGGCTTGGCCATTATATAGATAAAAGCACGATGGGCACCAAGACTGCCGAGTATATTTGCATGAGATTAGTTAAATCATTTAAGCAGAATGGCCCCCCCCCCTATCTGTTTTACCCTGTGCTTAGATGCTGGGGAACTTGGAAGGAAAGCTAACAGTGAAGAGGCAATACTGCATAAGCAATTCCGCTATTTTTTTCTGATAAAAGAAGAGGCAAAAAAAGGTGGGAAGAGGCTGACTAGTCATGGGAAACACCCGTGAGGAAATCAGAAGCTCTGGGTTCTATCACAATGTGCAACCTCAGACAACTTGAGATAAAGTGTCTGTGATAACTTTTTTCCGGGATCACTTTTTTCCGCTTGATTCCATTTTGAACAAAATGTCATGACACCAAAATCCCCACTGTAATCTACAGCATTCAGTAGGAGGTGCAGCCCACGTCAATACTTTCCCTTTGAAATGGGAATTGTTTGGGAATCGTTTGAGAGGATGACCCACACTTTATCCCTTTCCTGAAAGGTTAATAGTCTACCTGGACATGAGGGACAGTTTCCTACTGTTACACTTTTACTGTGTGCAGCAGGAATCTGATCTCAGTTGGGGTCTCTGGGAACTGCAGTAATGCAAATAATAACCACCCTCAGCATTGGCTAAATGCCATTTCCTAGGTTGTAATTGCCTGGTGCAGATATGGTCCAATGATACCTGCTGGAGCCGATACAGATGCTAGCCTTTCTAGTGTAGCAGTGAAGTGTGCTTACCAGGATGGATGGGGTCTTTTTGCAGGCTGGTTTTGTGTTGTTCCGAAGGCTTCGCTAGCAGTTTAAAGAATATGTCCCCAGGATATTGTACTTTGAAAAACAGGCATAGGGATTGGGGCATATTAGCTCAGCTGCGGTGTTACTGGCAATATGGGATGTGAAATAACACAGAGATTTCATCTGGCCATAGAAATGACTAAGTAGAAGTACTTTACCACTTCAGGAGTGTTACATTCTTGTTGTGTTTCAGCATTTGCAGATGCACAGATGAAGCAAATTAAATTATGTATGCACTAAAGGAATGCATTATTAGCCCCAGTCTTTCTTAACTTGCTTGCAAATAAACAGAAATAAGTAGAAGATGTATCCTGAAGATTTGGTAAGTTGGTTTTTTGTTTTGTTTTGTTTTTTCCCTTATGCTTATACATGTAATATATGTGTGTGTGTATCTGTAGGTGATCTGTAAGCCTCTGCACTTACCCCTGCAGCATACCCGCTGCACTTGTTACCTGGTGGCTCTCATGGTGTAGGAGAAGCCACATGGCTGCACATTCCTTATTTGCATTCTGCTTGTATACAGCTTTGGAAATTAGTTTATGCAACTGTATGTATGCAGCTATCAATAACACAGTCTGCAATAAGTCTCAATTAACATTGCCGTAGGAATCTTCCTTCATGTTTCTTCTGGCTTCTGTAGATTTAAACGCTCAACCTTAATGATGCATTAACATTGTTTTCTCTCTTTTTTTTTTTTTTTTTTTTTTTTTTTTTTTTTTTTAATGCTGTGTTTGCAGTATAAGTCCACAATTTATTTTGTTCTCTTTACCCAGTGGGGACACTTTTTCCACTGACTCTTTAATAAGCAGTCTTCATGAGTACAAAAGTAATTAATCTTTATTAGTTGTATATTTTGCTCATCACCTCTCTTACATTTATGAATTAAATATGTATTGATTTTTTCACAAAGAAGAATGCCCTGCTGCTCAATAAGAACAATTACCAGCTATGCGCTGAGAACCGTAAGCAAACAAACTTGCAGTACTTCTGTAAGCCATGTCAGAAGTGACAGGAACTGAATTTGTCTTTTAGTGGAGATCCTTGTGAGGTTGGGGTTTTTGTGAAGAAATCTCTAAAATGGGCTGTGAAAGAAGGGCTTGCATCTCTTTGTTTACAGTGCTTCATTTTCTTTTTTTCTTTTGCTTTGAGATACCCAAGCAAAGGTGAAGGAATTTTTGTTCTCTTCCCTAGTTTCTGCTTGTAATCTCACTGATTAAGGGAACTGATGAGTTCTGTCTGATACTGCATGCAACTTATTCAATTACAACTGAAAGTGATTACCTTACTCTCATTTTTTGATTAATTAATTTTAAGGCTCAAAGGACCAGTATGGTCAGCTACCAGATACTACTACATCAAGCCTACAGCTCTGACTGGAAGTCACTGAAGAAAGTTGTGCAACCCTGAATCTAGTTAAATCATCCGGTTTTGGGCAAATGGTGCCTCTGGAGAGGCAGCCCTCTGTACCTTGTGATCCAAATGCACCAAAACTAAGCCTGTCCCACTGTTCACTACTGAGTCCCTTAAAGTCAGCAGGGTGCCCCAAAGACCTGAGTGGTTTTTTGTATTTTTTTAGCATTGAGGGAGGTTGGGAAAGAAAGGGAGCTTCTGTCCCCTGTGGGCTTGATGCCTTGGAGAGGCTCCCATGCTGTGCTGGCCTGCAGCTGGTGCTCAGGCTCTCACTGGGGAGCTGCCATGCACCAACCCTTCCTGAATTGCACGTGTGCACCTGTAATTGCTTTTTTTTCTACTTTTTTTTTTTTTCAGCTGGGCTGGCACCACCCATGAAGTGGGATCACTCTAAGGAAGGACACAAAAGAAAATGCGGAAAAGGCCCTCTTGCCCAATGCTGAGGGACACCTTGGGTTTAACACTAGCAGAGCCAGTGAACACAAATGGCTTCAAACTGGTTGCATGTTTCAGTGTCTAAAAACTACTTTTTGCCAGCACTTTTAGGTTTGCTTTTCTTTTTAGAATAATAGAAACACAAGGAGGAAAAAGCCTTTCCTCAGCAGCACTGTCGGCATAATCACAGTTTTCATTATCTGCACTTTTCTTCCACAGCAGCAATAATGTCACCTCCTTCCTGCTCCTCTGGGCTCTTTTGACACATCAGTCAAATGCCCACAGCCAAACTGCCATGAAATGCCTTTTGACAGGAACAGCAGCTCATGGGCCACAGCTACAACAGCTGTTACGACTATTGGCATGAGGACAGCACAGGGGACAAGCACCAAGGTAGCATCAGGCATCGGGCCTTGTGCCATGGTCTTCAAAACACTCTTTAATCTACTTCTCTTATGGAACTTCTGCTTTGCTTCTGATGGATTAATTTCTCTCTGGGGCAGTAGCCCTGTGTTTGCTGTTATCTCTGTGCAGTAAAACACCTTTGTAAGGATCAACTTAAAGGCAGCAAAACTGAAAGAAATTTTCTGCGTGTCCTGGCAGAGGTTGTCAGACACAGGCCATCCAAAGCTATGCTCACATTAGTCATCCTCCTACATTTAAGCTCTACTGATACCACATCTTTGTTTTACTGTTTCTGTGGCAGGTAAATCCTTCCTTTGTAAGATGCTTTCCTCTAGCTAAGGGTATGTAGCCCTTCATGGGCGTGACTGTGCTGCTGGGATAAATACTCACAAGGGTCAGGAACTGCAGTGACCGGAGGTGCAGCTGGAAGCACTGCTGCCCTTTGGTGTTAACAGCCCTGGCTTGTATGGTAAGGTTGTTACCGAAATCAGGAGTAAAGCTCTTTAATGCTAATGTAGAATTAAAGAGCAGGCATTCTTTATTACAGCGCTGGATGCACGGGGGGATAGTTCCACCTAATGTGCATGCCATGTGTGGCATCAGACACAGCTTATATCACTCTCTGAAATACATATGCATCGAATTTCCTGGAAAGGTTATACATATTAATTCTATTTCCTGGAACTAATTATCATAGTTGCATAGTCATTATGCATGCGGCCTGGGTCTCTGAGGGGCTTCCCTGGGGTTTTTCAGTGGTCTCTGGTGGTTCCTAGTGGTCTCTGAAGAGGTATCTCTTAGTGTCCTTTCCATGAACTCTGGGCCTCATTTTCCATAGATGGTCTTGTCTTAGCACATCTCTTTGTTTGTAGAGTGCTTAAGTCCCTTATCTTGTGTTCTTGTGGCCTTGCTTGTGTTCTTTCCTGAGGCCCCTGGTAACACTCCTAGGATGTGTATTTCTCCAGGATGTGCCAGTCATGGTTGTTGTCCTTGATGGCATTCTTTCCTGGGGCCCCTTGTAACAAGGTGAGCTACCTGCATTCAAATATGCTCCTCATGTCTCTGTTCGCCTCCGCTGACATTTCTAGTGCAAGGCCTTGCAGAGGGAAGACGCCATCCCTTGACTGCCAGGGTTCTGGGAAAGAGCTCAGCTCCATATCTTTTGCTGCTACACTCCCCTCCCCAGCCGAAAACAGGGTGCCCTGGGGACAGCTCGGTTCCAAGGGGCCTGTGCCTGTCAGGGAGAGCCCAGGGCTCTTGTTCCTCCCTGCCTGTTGGGAACAGCCTGGCTCTGCCTAACAGGGAGTGATACATTCTCTGGTGGAATCAATCCAGGCGCAGCTTCACCAGCGTCAGGTTTGTGATGAAAGATTCTCTCCTTTGCAACCTTGTTCTCCTCCTCAGTATTGACTCTTTGAAAACCATGGCTAGCTTTCAAAAGCTGGCAGCTAAAAGCGATGACAACACGCCTGCCCATGAAAGCTAACTGTCCTGAATGAGCTCATGAGAAAAATGGTTCTAACCCGCCTGTGCATTTATAAACACCCAAGGATTAGGCAGCCTAGCCCAGCTGCACTGATGTGGTCAGTAAAAGCAGCTGTTTATATTTCAAACTTTCTGATGTAGCAGGGTTTTATTTAAAAAGTCACAAGGTCACACTTTTTTAAATTCTTTTTTTGGCAAAGCCTCTGGAGGAACAAGCAGTGCTTCAAAATGCTGCTGCCTCCATTTATTTAAACATTTCAGGATGTTGATATCATGTCCCCACTCCCCATCCCAAGCCTTAGCAAATATCAGAGATTTGTATTTAGAGCTGTAAAGGAAACCAGGAATCATTCTACAGACCAGAGCCTCACTGGGTGTAAATTCCTACAGCTGCAACTATGGTGGGCACACTGAGCTGATTTTCACCGGCTGATGAGCTTTAATGGAAGTGAAAGTCACTGCTTTGAGACAACTCACATGATGGCATGGAGACCACAGCCCTGCTCTTAGCACTGTGCCAAAACAGCCCTCCGACATGCGCACAACACTTTGTGCCCACTGCCAGCACTCTGCTGCATATAGGAGTAGGGCTTTTAACCAAAATACAGCTGCTGTGCTCCTCCTGAGGTGCCCCCGAGCTATCGGTTTCGGGTGGCCTCTTTAAACAGAGGAGTTGGAAGATGCTGGGAAGCAGCTGGAGGATGAGGGTCTGCCTGCTGAGCCCAAGAAGTGGGATTGCTGGGTGGTCTCCTGGTTTTACTCTTCCTGATGGCTCCAGTGTTCCTCCTTATGTCCTGGGCTCTTGCTGTATGAGGTATTTGGCATGTGGCTTTTATTACGAGGCAGAAAGGCTTTCAAGGCTACCAGTGTAGCTGTGCTGGATAGCCTTTGGGCTCAGGGTCCTTCCTGCTCTCTTGCTGCACATCAGAGGTGTTCCCATGCCCAGCTGCTGTTGAAGATTTCCTCCTCTCTGCCCTAGCAGCCAAGTGGAGGTTTGTGCTGCTGCTTTTGTGATACTCTAGGAATATTTTTTTTGAGCTGTTTGTTGTAAAAGCATGCTAGTCCTCTGATTCCACTCCAGTAAGACTAGAAACTTTGGTTGTTTTATGTTACTTGATAGTCAGCATTTTCACTAGACAAGATTGAAAGATAAATGATGTTTACTTAGGACTGGGATATTCTAGCATTGTAATACTAGAATAAAGTTAATGGGGTAGTTCATTAGTTGGTGCTCCTGGGGCTGGTGTATTCTGCTACCTCTTCCTCTGATTTTAAAGGCTAGAGAAACTATTCTGGTTGCCATCTTCCTTCATAGAAAAACTTCTTCTGTCTCCTGTGACTTACTCCTGGGACCTGGTTCAATAAGGGCTTGCATCACTTCTGTCTTCTCCCATACCCCTTTCAGGTTACTAAATTTACATGTCTATTGTATAAGTAATTATCTCATTCCTGGCTTCAGGCTGCATGCTTGTGCTTAGGAAAACACTGTGGTGTGGGTCTATGAATGATATATTATGAGAAATGTTAACAGTACAAACTCCTCTTATGATTTATAATTGATAGCTTGCCACAAACTTTGCATACAGTCTAAATGCATATATACGACCAAAGGGTGATTCGAGGACACCGTTCCCAACATGCTGTGACTCTTGGGACTCCACCCCAACCAGCTACAGAAGAGATGCTGGGATTCCCATAGCCAATGAAGGGCAAATCCCACACCCATTGTGAGCCCCCTTTTGGCGGCATGTTGCTGCTGTTGCAACAATTTTTCTCCACTGGTACGTTTGGCCGATGCAAGCCCACAGAAGTGAGACACCTCCAGTGCCTGGCTGGTGGCCTTGAGGAGAGGCTTCTCCAGCCCTGTGGTGTTCAGGGCTCAGTGATCTCCTGCCAAGATGATGGCATTTTGCTGCCATGAAAAAGAGGTCATGGTCTAATGGACTCTCCCAGGATGGAAGGAGCTTGCTGTATTTGCCAAGCTTATTTCTCCTTGGGCTTTATATACAGATGGGTGTGAGTGTGCACACATGATCTCTACCTCCCTTTCTCTCACACCCTCAAAAGGTGTCCGCAGGACTTGCCTAATGGTCTTATGAATGTGACCCTTGGGCCAGCTGGTTGCTCACCTTCCACTGAAGCTGCAGGGAGTTAATGCAACTTTGTTGCTTTGATTAACCCCATGCATTAGATGGGACATGCCTAAACTACATCTCCCTTATTCCCAGTCCTGCTCCCATGAAACCAAGTGACAAAAATATTATTTAAAATCATCAGAACCAGAAAGTCTTAGAAATCTCACTGAAATGACTGAGATCACATCTGGGCCCCAGACAACTAAACAGAAGTAGCCATTTAAGCTAACTCAAATATCTTTTTTCAAAAATTATTTTAAGGAGTTTGAAGAGTATGGAGACTTTTTTTTAATCTACTTTGAATTAGAAAAAGATGGCAGTGAAGCTTGTAAAAAGTATAAATATTTTTTTCTCTGATAAGTTACCTTATTGACTTTGTTCTTATACATATATACACATATGAAAAAAGAAAATATAACAAAAAGTCTCACCCTTCCCCAAAAGCCCAACCTTTTCATAGTACACTTTATGATCTTTAAAAAGGTAATTTGAGAAAACACTTTTAACTGAAAGACAAGGCTAAAGAGGAAATATTTTGCCCAAAAGTGATTTCTGTCTGAAAAAGTAGCTCTTGTTTGCTGAGTTTCTGTATTTAAATTTTTATGAGAGAAAAAACTATTTTTGCAGAAAACTTTCTGTGCAGAAATGTTTATTGGTTCTGTTCAGGAGTCAGTCTCAACAGAGGCAAATTCTTCACTGAGCTCTCTTCCAAAAAACAAGGCTTCAGTTGTTTTTTTTTTAACTGAAGAATACCCTGACACTTGCTGAGTATATCTGGCAAATTTCAGGCTAACATTTCTGTATGGCAAAGCTGAGCTGGGGCTAAAATAGGGCTTTACATCTGAAAGCAACTTGAGTGACTTTCTGTCCTTTTTCTTCTTTACTGCATCTTTAGAATGGATTTGCATCCATGAGATTGTTAAGATGGGTCTGAAGGACTCATTTGTCATATGCCTATACATAGGTATGTTTGCCCTTCTCAAATAGGCATAATGTTCATAATTTGCAGCCATAGATGATAAAGCAGCTCTGAATCATGTATGTTTGTTAGATGTAACCCTTCTAAAAATAATTCACAGGATTAAAACTCTCTGTCAGAAAACTAACTAAATGGTAAAGCTAACAGCCTCTGCAAGGGCCCTAGGCATAGGTTATCACCTAAGAAACAGCTGGCTTTTGTGGACCTTTAAGAACAAACATCTACAGTACAGCTCATTGGTTGGTAACACTATGATGCAACTTCATGATATTTTAGAAGCATGGAGAGTGTGGAAGGCAGTCAATCCTAATATCTTGTTGTTATTATCTACTTAAGAACAAGAGCACTGAGAGTGAATTCTTTTACCAGTCTTGAGGTATTAAGTTGACTCTTAAAACAGCAGAACAGCAGCTTTTGTAACAGTTACATGCTAATACTTTCCTTTGTGAGGGTAACCCTGTTTTAATGTTTCTAATTTTTAATTAAGCTAATTTCCATTAGAAATCATACCACCCTCCTTCTTCATAATCTCACAATGCATTTACAATGATAAAGGCTGAAAATGAACTGCCTTGTCCTTACAGCTGAATGGATCTGTGCGTGCTGGAGCATGGAGGCAGGCCCATCGTGGGCGGGGGGTTCCTCAGCATTGGGCAACCCCTTTCTCAGTCACTGTGGATTAAAAGGGTTTAAAAGCTGTGAGAAGGCACAGGGCTCCCTATGAGACTGGGGTCACAGTATAGGATGGGCTGCAAAGCCTCTCTAGAGTCGCTGCTGCCCTGCAGAGTGCCAATGGAACAGAGAGCAGCGGTGGCTCTGATGCTGGGCTGTGAGGCAGTGAGCCTGAGCAGGTGGGTGATAAGTACGGTTTTGCTGCTTTGTTGCTGAGGTCCAGAACAGTCACCCTGGATGCTCTGGTCAGCTCAAAGGACCCTTGCTACACAGCATGCTGGGGTTGAAGTGGGAGAACCAGAGGAGGACTGGGAGTCCCAGCTGGGGACATCCAACAGGCAGGCTGCTGAGGGGGGATTGCAGTGAATGAGACCTGTTTCTGACTGCTGCTGCTCTCTGCATTGATCCTGGGGAGAGTGCAGAGATAAAACACAGAACCCCTTACCTTCCTGAAAGCCTGGTGTAGAGAATGAAAATGTTCATCCTGCAAAATGTTCAGAGAGGGAATTTTTTTCCTCTCTTTTCATCAAGGAGTTGCCTTCCTTGATCCACTTGCTGGATAATTGCATTAGTAGTAAATTGTTGCTCCTTTCACCCTCATGGATCACTCTTAAAATCTAACTCAAATGGCTACCTGACAGGGAAGCGTGTTTTAGTGTAGTAGTTCCTACATGTATTTTCAGAAATACCAGATCCATGGATATCCACCTACTGGAGTTTTAGAATATTTTTAAAATAAAAAATGCCTTGGCAAACTAGCCTGAAATCAGCTCTAAGCTCAGAATAAAAGTGAAAATTGGAAAATGCATTCAAAACTTTTGTAATTCAACTTTTCTTGATTGCTGGTATTAAGAAAATAAATGGATCTCACTGTTTTTGGTACTGTGATCTGGGGGGAATAGCTCTTAGAAAAGCTTGGAGGTGCGATCTTGGAGATCTCAAAGAAGGTTTTGCTTTTAGTTGTTGACTCATTGCTCATCTTAGCATGAGGTTTGCAGTTGAGGAAGCTATGCAGTTTGTAATCTCCTCTTCTGTTGGTTTTGGAGTTTTTGTTTGTTTGTTTGTTTGTTTTTTCTGGGAAAACAGTTCTAATAAAGGGCCAAATTTATTACAACACTTGAATGCTACGAATCATCACTGTCTTGTAATGCTCCATCTCAAGACAAACATGAAAACACAAAGGCCTTTGAGGCTGGATGTGTCTGTTCTGCATTATTCTCTCTCTCCCCCTCTCCCCTTCCAGAATCACTGATGCATCTCAAATAGGAAAAATGCGAAGTGTGCAAGTTGTCTTGGCACTGTGGCTCAACATCTTGTCCTGTTGCACTATTATGTTGACTCTTCTACACAGGGAGAGTGCGTGAAAAAATCCCAGAACCACTGTTCTTGTTCAGGCAGCCACAAAAGCAATTCCCTTTTTTTGTTGGCTGTGGAAAAAGCAATTTTACAGAGACAGGCATCTCAGAACTAATCATCTGGCTTGACTTAAAGGGAACTGTATGGAGGAAAGCTGGTTGCATATTGCACACCCAGCTGTGCTCAGACTTTGCTATTGTTTCTCTCACCTACTTTTTTGGGGGTAGAAAGTAAAGAGAAGGAGCCGCAGACTTCTGCTTCTAAAAACTGGATGTATTCATTGGTCATAATTATCTTATAAAATGGGAGGGGATGAAACAGGGAAAATTGACCCAATAGTTTGCACGACTTCTACAGGATGAATTTAATTATTTTGGTATTTTGTGGTTATGCCCACTGAAGCATGAAGTCCTTCAGCTACATGTGTCTGTCCATGTGGTTTTATTTTAAGATATTTATAGAGCTCCACTATTGTGGTAGCTGTGCCTTTCACAATGCATAGCTCAGCACATTGCTCTGAACTAATATTGGTGACAACTCTCCTCTCCGCACAAATGAATGGAGACAAAGCATATGCATTTGTTGAACTCAGAGGGGTTTGCTTCCTCATTGAAAGAAGAGTATCTGTTTCAGTATATGTTTTATTATCATGTTTAATCTATTTGCCCAAGTCTTGGAGAACGTCAGCACGACTCAGAAACTGTATCCCAGATGATGCAACCAATGCTGTAGTGTTTACAGCTCCCGCATACACCCTGTAACGTAGCCTTAGTGCAGTGTGCTGCAGATAAGAAATGGGACCCAGTCCTTTCCAGAAAGAAGGAGCCCCTTGGCAAAAGCAGATTAGAAGGCTCAGCAAGGAAACAAAAACCTTTGTCCCCACTTTTTCACTTGACTACAGAATGGTTCATAGCGGACCTAAGGCTAAATTCTTTGATACTTCTTGACATTTTCTCATTGACTGTAGTTTTTGTAGTGGTGCTTTATGAAAATAAGGGTGCTCTCTCTGATCTGTTTAACAAGAGTAGCAGCAAATCACCAGCCTGTTAAATTGTTGGTTTGCTCATATAATGTGTGCCCTCTGAAAATGCTACCTTAGGTCAAAATAAAACTGAATAGTAAAGCCATGTGACTGCTAAGGGAGAGAAATGGCATGAAGAACAATGCAGCAGTGATGCACAGAAATGAGCTCAAAGACTTGCAGAGAGTTTATGAGGAGGTATGTTTATTCGCCGGCGGGTGCACGGGGGCTAGTGCCTCCAAAAAAACGTGCACACCAACGCAGTCTTTCGTCTGCCTTATAAAGAATAAAACATTACATATTCATTAAGTTGCTCAATACGCCTATACATAGGCATAACCTATCCCCGCTTCATATGGAAATTAGGTCTCCTCCCCCTGCGCCTGTGCAGTGTGCTGTGGTGGTGGTCTTCTGGTGGTCGACCCGCCATCTTGTGTTGAAGTAAATACTCTTCCTCGGTCTTGCACTTTCCACCTCCTGGTTCTGCACAGTCTCTCTGGGGCTCTGGTTTCTCTCTAAACCACATAACCAGTTTGACTCAGTCTTCTTCCTCATCTCATTCAGGTGTTTTGTTCTTCTTAATCCTTAAAACAATTGGTTCCCCTGTATCTAAATTGATTCTCCTGTATCTATTTTGCAGTGCTTGCTTTACTAATTTTTAACTCAATAGTACTGTGGTTAAAAATTTACACTGCTTTGTTTCACTAAACTAACTGAATAGCATTATGGTTAACTTTAAAGCTTAAAGTTTTATGCCTCCTTTCAGTAGTATATTAGACAACACTTGTTATAGGCTTGACGGGAAGAGTATTGAAGTTAATGGCAATATC
Source organism: Eurystomus gularis (assembly GCA_013400335.1). NCBI lineage: Eukaryota > Metazoa > Chordata > Aves > Coraciiformes > Coraciidae > Eurystomus > Eurystomus gularis. The sequence continues at coordinate 23,423 of VZZY01001821.1, forward strand.
TTCTTCAGCAGGTTTGCATCAGGCTTTTACAGAAAAGCATTTGGGCTCGTTCTGTGTTTATTTTATCTATAAGAAATCTGTGGTTTGAAAGAAGAAAGAAGAAATCTGTGGCAACAGAGGGATGCCTCAAGGGGCTTTACACAAGTCACTTGGGTGTAAGTAGCAGCCTGGTCACACTCTGTTAGAGCAGGAGCCTGGGATTATGATCTCAGTGATCACTCTCTGCTCTCAAACCTTGTTTCAGCAGTTCTGATTCTGCAGTGATTAGAGTCTCTTAGAAATTTGCATGGTTACAATTGTTCCAAGCCTTGATGTTGACAGGCTTGTTTCATTATTAAAGTTTATACAGGAGCAGTCAGCTCTCCTTTAGCTGAAAGGTATGCTAGACAGAAAAGACCTCTGAAGTGATTCTTGCCTCTGTGCTGGAAACCATTTAGGTTCAATCATGCTAATGCTATTTCATTGGAGGTCTTTGGGCTTCCTGGGGCTGGTTGTTCGTCAGAGGCAAACCCTTCCATCCAGAGCCCTGCAGTAGCATTGTGTGGTTCAGGTGGGAGCTGGATGATTTGGGGAAGGCTCTGAATCGTGGCTCAGCACCCCATGCTGCATCCCTGGAGATCCACTGTGCTGGAGAGTGTGGTGCACAGGCACCCAAGTGGCTCTGCTGGAGTGACCCTGGGTCCAACCAGACCTGCCAAGCTGCTGGGCATGGATCTCTGGGGCATCTTACTATGCTGGTGGTGGGAGGGTGCTGAGGGAACCAGGGCTAGGTTGGCTGGCTAGCTCAGACTCCCTGCTGCACAAAATGGGGCATTTCCTCCTGGAGCTGAGCTACTCTGGAGCCAGTATTTGATGTGTTCCTGTGTCAGGGCAAATAGATACCCTAAAGCTTGAGCTAAGTTTTCCTAGAGCCAAGTTCAGCCCACAGCCATGCTAGTCTGCAACTAAGATAAGCTAACTCTGCATCGCTGAAGGTTGCCTCTCAATAATGTATTCCCTGCTATGACAGTATCTGTTTTAATACTGGTGTCGGTGTGTCCACATGAGCATGGCTGCATTGCTGCATTACTCATTTAGCAGTACCAAAGCTGGGGGGTTTCCGAGCCTTGACTTCCTGTCTTTTGTCTGTAATACAGAAAGGTGGGTCAGATGATCAGGTTATTCATTTTTTCGGTAAGAAAAAAATTCAGAGGTGATATCACCACCATATTATTAGCTGAGGACACCTTGCATCTGCTAGGGTCACATCAAGACATCTGTCTCAAGGTAGCATGGTGCTTCTGCAGGGAAAACAGAGGTGTCCTGCAGCAGTTCAGGCCCTTGGACCAGGAAGGATTATAACACCTCTCTACCCTGCTCTCACTTTGTAAAAGGGATATTTTCCACATATAAAGTCTGGTAGCTGTTCCACTGAAATATTTAATTCCCTAATGATTAAAGCTCATCCCTTTAAAGATGGCCATAAAACCCAGATAGCACAGCTTTTGGGATGCTGCTGTGATGCTGTGGCTGGCTCACAGTATGAGAATGGATTACACTCTGGTGTTGGCAAAGCATTTTGAAACTCTCCAAGAAGAGCACCCTAGATTCATAATTCATAGGATTTAAGGCCAGGAGGGACTATTAGATCATCCAGCCTGGCCTGTATAATGGAGATCATAGCTGAGTAATTTCTGCTTCAGTCCTTTAATTTCTGTTTGAGCTACAGTGTACTGTATAGAGGAATATGTAGTTAAATGAATCTAGAAATTAAGATGATTTTTTAAAATTCGGTGGTAGTTTGGTCTAGGAGCTAATTGCTCTTAATGCCTGGATGGATTAATAAAATAAATTATATCTTGTTTCTAACCTTAATTTCCAGCTCTTCGACCTCACTTCAGTTTAGTCTCCTGGAATAAAGAGCCATCTGCTATTAGAAATATCTTTTTATGTCAAAGTTTTAGCTACAAGTTACAAAATCCCACGTTCAGGATCTTGATCACTTCAACTGGACACAATAAAAAGAACAGAACCTCTGTGTTCCTGAGATGCATCACACTTTTTTTATCTCTCTATATTTATTGTGTCTGCAGAACAGACTCAGTGTTTGTGGAAATTAACAAAGCAAATACCTTCTAATGCATTAGCAATGGAGTAGAAGCCCGCTCTTCGGTCTGGTGGAGGAATTGTCTCCTGCCTTAGAAAACAACTCAGCTGAAATTAAAATTTTTATTAGAGCTATGCAAAGCATTTCATCAGACCTCAGATGAAGCTGAACTTAGCCTTGAGCTGGAGTTTAGGTGAGTTCATGAACCTCAGCTCATGCTAGCAAAAATTCAGCTGTGAGAAATGCTGCTTCTCCTCCTCCCATGACAACTTGCACCTTCTACTATGCTTCCCAGAGCCACCTGTACAGGAGGGACATGGAGGGAGACAAAAGCAGGAGGAACTAGCTTACATCTCCTTCCACCACTCTTTTTTTTCTGGGAGAGAATTTGTTTGCCTTCTCCCACTTTTCCCTTGGTGTGTGGGGATGTGGGATGGCATGAGAGTGTCTGAGATGTCCATGATGCAGACTCTTGCCTTGTGTTGTCCTTGAAGGAGTTTCTGGGTTATTGGATACTAACTTGTCCAGAGGAAAAGTAAATAGGCAAGATAATTGCCATCCCATCTGAGAATGTTTGTTGGGGCAGGGAGGAGTGGAATACTTTTGCTAGAGCTAGGCATGTCCATCAGAACCTCTTTGCTAGTAAAACGCTGGGAAAGTGCTCTGAGGCACGGCAAAGATGCACTGCAAGAGGCAGTTTATAGAAGTCCTCTAAATATATATATATATAATGACTGCAAAATCATGTTACAGCATCTCACAACTTCTGGTTTTAAGTCATAAAATGGAGCTGCTTGCTGCAGCTATGCAGTGTTAGCTTTAGTTCAAGAAATGTTGACGTGGTTGGAATATCTAGTTAGTCATCACTGTATGGAAGAGCCTTGTAATTTGCAAGTTGGGGTTTTTTAATACAGAAGGTAAATTTGGAAAGAGTAAGGGTTACCCCCAAATGCCATCATCACTGATAGTTACGCAAAAGATGCTAGATACCTACATAACTACTTTGACATTTAGGCTTCCTGCAATAGATGCTTATCAGTACTCTCAGACAGCTTTCTATTTCAGTCATCGACCCTAAATTCCCTTTTATTTTTCCAAATTCTTCAGCTATGCCTATACTGGAGAAATGTGCTCTGATAAAATGGTTTCTGCATTGTGTAGTACAATAAGAAGCTGGTCAAGAGTGTAGCACCTCTCTGTTGCTGGGTCAGCATCAAGAGTTTAGCAGCTAAGCAAGGGTTTCTGCCAGCAGAAATCACCGTTGCATCTTCAGTCTGCCACCTCCTACTGTTCCTGTTCCTGGGGTCAACGGGGTGGCAAGAGATCTGTTAAAAACATACCCTTTACTTAGCACATGTCATTCCTAGAGCAGAGAAGTCCTTGGTGGCCCTTTTGGATGAGGTCAGCAGCCTTTCAACTGGATCTTCCTTAGCAGGCTAGTGTGGTGATTCAATCCCTGCTGGGAGCCGAGTCACATGGCTGTTGCCACTGCCCCCCCACCTCGGACAAAGGGAAAGGCAGGAGCGCTTGAGAAACCTTTTTTGAGTTGAGATAAGGAGAGTTTAATACAATGACACACAAGAAACAATCGCAGTAACAACAGAAATGACAACAGTGAGAAAAACAGTGTACTAAATAAGTGATACCGTGTGGACAAAAAGACGGACCCAAGTGGACCGGCCACACACATGTGAGTTGCACCATGGAATCAATCCAGAACTGGCCGCGGGGCATGATGTCAGCATGGTATGGAATAGCCCAGCCACACCAAATTAACCCTGTCCTGGCAGAACCAGGACATTATCCACCCCTTATTCTATACCATCTATGTCATGCCCCGCAGCCATTTAACAATCAAAAAGAAATATAATACAGTTCACTGGCCATTCTCCCCCAGAATTAAGTCCTCCTGAGGCACACACTGGATTTCTCCATTCTCTTGCATCACCCATCATGTGCACCCACGTTCCTGAGCAAAGGCAATCCCATGGATGGGTTTGCCTTTGCCTGAGGCAGGACTGACCCAGACCATTTTTCCCAAGACATTCCTCATGTGTATTACAGGGACTCTATCCCCATCCACAGCACATGGAAGTTTTGACTGGGCAGGGCCAGCTCGATTGACAGATCCCCTTGTGTTAACCAACCAGTTGGCCTTTGCCAGATGCGTGTCCCAGTGTTTGAAGGTTCCATCCCCCATTGCCTTCAGTGTGGTCTTCAACAGTCCATTGTACCTTTCAGTTTTCCAGATCCTGGTGTNAGATCCTGGTGTGTGGTAGGGGATGTGG
>VZZY01001822.1:0-40355 GCA_013400335.1 Eurystomus gularis
ACCTGAATGATTCTATGATTTGAAAGTTGAGTCCTAGCACACATTCTACTAATCTGAAAAAGATATGCCTAGTTGAAACACATTCTTTATCAAATTGAAGTGATAAAAAATTTAATGGGTTGGCTTAAATGTAACACTTCAGAATAGAAGGTTTTTTTTCAGTTTCTATAACAGCTTCTAAAGGTGCATCATGCTGTCCACGCTAATTTTTGTGTCCCATGTCAAACATATTCACATCACACTGTGAAAGGGCATAAAGGAGGAAAAAGGCACAAACTTCTCTCAGATTCTTCTAAAAGCTAAAATATTTCAGTTTTGTAACACCCAGCAGAAGCCTGTCACAGAATTCATAACAATGGTTTCTAAGGAACAGTTTAAGCTTTTGTAGCTTGATAGAATATCTTTTGGGTTTTCAAAAAAATTCCACACCTGCTTTTCCTCTTTTTCTGAATGCAAAGCAGTCCACCAACAGGTTGGGCTGTTCTGGTTTTTTTTTTCCTACTATGTCAGAGTAGAACAGCCAGTCTCAGAGGAATACAGCTCCGGACTGCAAGTTTCAGGTAGCAAAAATCCCTCTTGTTACAGAATAAGAACCTGACCACATAATGAAGTATGTGGTGAAAGTGGCAAATTGGTTTGTGTTGACTAAACCAAACGAAACACAGAACTGATCAGTTTTAACGATCAAAAGAATGGCAACAATATACTGAAGAGCACTGCACTTAAATTACAAGATCTAACAGTAACTCTACACAGGTGTAATTCAACTGAATTACTGCTTCATTCATTGTCTTCATCCCAGCCTCTCAACATATTCATATTTTTAAGAATTAACACGCAAGGTTGAGGTAGAGAGTGGTTTTGGTTTTTTTTTTTTTTAAATTGCACACATATTAATTTTAATAACAAATTGAGGATGATATATAAATATACATGAGCACTACTCTAATAGAACAGTTTTAGGAAAGAATTCAAGAATTCAAACCTCATAGTTTAAATTCAAATTTGTAGTGTGAACATTTACATAAACCTATTTATATCCAAGCTCATTATCATATGACAATTCAGAGAAAATATGACAAATTAAAGAGTTTTAGGCAAAAAGTATTTACTAAAAAAGTAACATCCAATCTGTGATTAGGGAGTGCATAAGACATTCGGTAAGACTAAGGCATTACCAAATTAGGAATAGACAATTTTTTTTTTCCACAACAAATGTTCATTATTTCATTGTAACTCAAAATGTATTTTGACATACCTTTTGCTAACAAAAAAGAGTCTATATAACTGATAATATAAAATTAATTTATTAAACTACTGAGATGCTACTGGTTTTTGATAAACCAAGATTCTTCTAAGATCTAAAAGTATCTGACAAGATTAAAAAAGTAATTTAAAACAAAATACTACCCATCCTTCCCTAATATGCAGAATCCAATATAACCCTAAGTTGTTTTAAACAACTTACAATGGAGTTCAGAAGCTCAGCAAACTATTTTTCATACAAGCAAAACTATATTATTTGTAAACAAGCTACATCTACATTCAACTCAGAAGGATTACTGTAGCTCCCATTAACAAGTCTAAGTTGGCTTAAAACTACCCAGCTTGGTCACAGTTCAACCAGAGAAGCTGGCTCAGAGAAGTTACCCAAATCAAGGTTTTATAGCCCCATCTCTTCTGCACCTTCTCCCTTGAGCAACTTTTACAATAGCTTTGAACTAGGCAGATTGACAGTTTTACAGATAACTTGGGCAAATTTATGTAAACTTTAGTCACATCTCTGACAACAAATACAGTTCATAATCTCAGAATTTTTCTTTTAAACTCTGATTGACAGCCCCCATTCTGTACAGGGATTCTTAAAGGCACAAGGCTAATCTTGCACATGGGTTCCTTAAGTCTTTTGAAAGAACTGCACGGACATTCTTTAATACAAAACATATAAAAAAGTTCTCTTTAACAGCATTGGTTTGAGCTAGCTCCTTACACTTTGCACTTAGACGGACCAGAAAAGCTTATGCAATTATGGAACCTCAACTGTGGTGACAGTGACCTTCAAGTCGAGGTGACAAGTTGACATATTGCTACTACCTTCAGCACAGAACTAAGCAATCAAGTTCAGAAAATAAGTATTCTCAGCAACTTATGGCTCATGCCATCCATCTGCAATGCTTGATAGAGGGGTTTGTTGGTGGTAGTGTTTTTTGTAAACAATGAGGCACTAGGGAAAATATTTGTCTACCAAACCTTTAAAAGTTTCTTATTCATAGAGCTTTGAAGTAATTTAAAACTGGTGAAAGCATGCTAGTGCTGAACCATCATTTATTAGAATGTTGTCCTGTATACTCAATTGATTATGAATCAGCATCCATTTTTTCCTTTTCAACACAGAATTGAGCTGCGCACAGCTCTGTTACACGAATCAACCCTCATTTTGCATTATTTTCCTATTCACTCAAACTTCCTCTTTGTAAAAGAAAGTTTTTAAGAAATAAAGGACCTGTTGTAAATAGATCAATTTATGAAAACTTCATTTTTAATAATTAAAAGTTAAATAAGGTATTACACACAGATCTATTCAAGAGCATTTTGCACCAGCCAACAAGACGCTGAAACTTGCTGTGTTGTGTTGCCCTCTTCAGGTCGACAGCACTTAAATTTTCTAGTTCTGCTTGACATGTCATTGCATTTCAACTTATTTCATAAAAATTTTCAGATATGCAGTTTCAAGTAGCAGCTAACTTTACCTCTATCCCACCAGTGCTTGAAGTATTTTTTGATCTAAAATCCTACAGAAATAAACTTTACTTTTGGCTTCTGTGTCTCCCTAACTTTTAGTACTAATCTTACGATTATCAAAATACAATGTTTGAAAAGATGACTAAAAAAACTTCAGTGCCGGTAAGCAAGCCTCATGATGAGAGGCTTAAAAAGCTCAATTGATTCAGCTTACCAAAGAAAACTGAAGCTGCTGAAATCACTCCGTAAGTGAACTTGTAGGTTAGAAAGTAAGATGACTTTAAAGTGGTGTATAGCAAAACAAAAATCTACAGACTGGAGTTGAAAGCAGACAAATTTGGCCTGGAAATGTAATGGAGGCTTTTCACCCAAAACAAAAAAGAAGATTTTAATAACCTACTAGCATAAAAGGATAGATTCACTGTTTCTTGAAAACTTTATAGGTGGAGGTAATATCTTTCCAAACAATCTGTTTCGAACAGTTTTGGAGTACTTATCATAACATAGGCCAAATGGTGATGCTAATTTGCATACTTGGTAATGGGTTTTGCAATTGATTACCTGAGCTCTGCCACATTGTGGAAATACAAATAAAATAGTCTTCCATTGCTTGGGAAAGGGCCATGCTTAGGCTTCTGATTCATTTATTGAGCCAGACACTAATAATGTCTCAGAATACTTAATTTCCCCCTCCCACCCTACTGTTTTCACAGGACAGGTCATGGCAGACATTTAAATCTATTTAGACATGTCAGTACTGCAAAGTACTACCAAAGTATTATTAAGTATGGAGAATTTCACTCATGTAACTAAGGCAGATAAACATCATAACAATTTCTGACTATGATTTAATCACATCTTAATGGACTTCTGATAAGAAAAAATCATTCAAAGCTAAGGCCTACTATGTAATTAGGAAATAAAATTAATAACCTAATCAAAACCCTTAGAAAATAAAGGCAAAGGAAATGCTCATTCCAGTGCCATGACATGTTCCAGTACCCAACTTAAGGAACAAACAAACAATGTCAGATCATTCCCTTTTGAGTTGGCAAGCACACAACAGCCAGCCTGCCTTAAGCCAAGTGTGACTCTAGAAAAGCTCAGAACTTGTTGTAAATAGTTTAAATGCATTTTCCTTCACATACTTTTGTAATTTTGTTCTCCAGAATGAAATGCTATTTATAACTTTAAATTCTATATACTCACAGGGCAGACTCCAGAGGAGAGAAGGAAGACAGACAGAGAGACAGCAAGCAAGAGCAAGTGGGTGAGCATGACACAGGGAGAGAGCAAGATACCAAAACTCAGGGATGAGTGCAAACTAACCGCATGGTGACTGAGACTCAAAGCGCTGCCACCTGCAGCGTAAGGCAGCAGACAGTTCATCAGGGTAGTCTCTATCAGCGCACAGAGACTTCTTTCTGGTGCCTGACTAATGTGTCCCACCACAGAACCTGGAGCCAGACTGATGAAAACTTCCTGCCACTATCAGCCATATAGTTTGTTGAATTAGAAAGTGGAAAACCAGCTGGTCTTTATAAACATGGGGAAAAAGTCCTCAACCCAAACTAGCTCTAGCACTGTACAAGAAAAGTAACACTCTTAAATGCATAATATACTCAAAACATTACTATTATTTTCTCTGTTGTGAAGGGAATAAGTGAAAAAAAGCACTCTATCCAACAGTGCTACCAGACAAAAAGGCAAAAAAAGTTTTCATGCAACTGTCAACTGAAGAGACAGCAGCTTATACTTCTGAAGTGATGAAGTGGGGCACTTTTTTGACATACATAAGTAGAAGTATTACAAAAATATAATAGCTATTTTTAAACTGTCTCGTAGAAGTTTCCACCTATGTCAAAGGTTCATCTGGTCTAAGTTCCATACAACGCAGTTTAGACTGTGACAACTGCTAATAAAGTCTCCAAGATCTCTTACCTAACTTTTAAAATTGTAAAAATAAGTCAACCCTTAGTGATACTCAAGAGTTTTACTTTATCTTTGGAGTAGATGCCAGGATTCTAGTCCAATCTTAGCTGCTACACTTAAAAGAGGTGGTGCTGGACAAGGGCATTTAAAATTACCTGTGGTTGGTTTAGTTCTGACTTACCAAGTACAACGTTCATATTTTTGCCGTCTCCTTCTCCCACACACACCATCCGATTTGGATACCACACAAGGTATGATTCATAGTATTCTTTAGAAATGTATTTTAATAGACAGACTTTACAATTGAAAGAGCCTTTAGTTTTGAAAATGTCAGGCCTTCAGTGAAAATTGTGCATTTTTTCTGCAGCAACTTTTCCCAGTCATATTTAATTGTTGCTAAGACTGATTTTTTTCTTAGTTGATAGAATAATCTTGCACATTTCTTTGAAAGAAAACAAATTCATGCATCTCATACTGTCAAAACACAATCCAGGCGGTTCCTTTGACATAATTTCCCTCTAATAATTATGGGGTAGGGGGAGGTATGAAAACTAAGAGGATGAACTCTCCCCACTAAAGGCAATACTGAGTTATTTCCTGGCATCCAGCTGTTTATCCTTAAGAATCTACAAAAACACTATGTGAAAACATATATTACAGTGGACATTTATTCCTTATAAACCCAGGCTAAATTTGCTTTCAGTTATTTATGTAGGGATATGCAAGAAACCAATTAGAATGTAAAGCTGATTTCTACCAGTACTAATGGAAATTAAATGCAATCAGTGGGGGCTAAACACCATCGTTTCATAAGAATACTTTTGAATCTGATACTTCATCATATGCAAGTCTGTCACTAAGTACCGTAAAATTATATTAAAACTACAGGAATTAACTCCTTGCTTGGAATCAAATGATAATCTCACCCTTCCTAAGACTTTCTGAAAACTTCTTTAAATACAGACTCCTGATGAGCAGTAATCAGTACACAAACCAACAAATCAAACAAAAAAAGCTAGAAATACCTGCAACCACTTTTTAAAAAAAGAGGAACATTACTGAAAATATTTAGAAACATTAAAAGTGACATTACTGAAATATACACCGACTTTCTCAAAGGTTGTCTCAGCATTATCTTTGTGTTTGGTCTTCTTAGTCAGATGTTTGGAGTTTAAACTACAGCAAGTAAAGGTTCCCAATTGAAAAGATAGTGAGAATGAAGGTAAGTACTACCAACTTATGGGATAGATATTACTGAACTAGATTTTTTTATTTTTATTATTATTTTTTTTAATACAGCTTGGAATCATGTGATATCACAGAAAATTTCCCTCATGGCTTAAAGGGTACTCAGAGAGCAAAACCTCCATTTTACAAACCCATTTACGTGATTTCTATGAAAAGACTTAAAACACCCCCCCTACCTATCAGAGAACAAACAAACAACTTAGTTAAGAACCAAACAAAATGCTGTGAGTGAACTACTTTTCCTGATAAATACATTTTGATACTTACACAAACCTTGCCATCTGCTATGATCTCTGACAAAATAACTGACTTCCGTTCTCAATCTAAGGTTTCAATATGACGGTACGTGCCTTATATCTAACATTAAAAGTTACTTTGGTCCCATTGCAAGATTGTATAGTTTTTTATGGTCATTAAAACCTGTCATAAAGTAGTATCAGACTATTCAGTACTATGCATAAAAGGACTTCTTTTGATCATCACAGGTACATAACTCAAACGTACATACAAAATGTTTGAAATACAACACAGAGTAGAACTGTTTAACTTACAAAGAGGCTACATGAATTCTGTATAAACTTTTAGCCATACTTAATTCCAAGCTTCACTGTGACCTTAATGCTATAAAAGCTAAGGGGACATTAAAAAATTGTCTCCAAATAAACTTCTGAGAAAAGTAGAGCACTGGTGTATTAAAACAGAAAAAATATTCAAAGCTAGTTTGGGATTGTAAAGTATACAATCAGAAGACAAAGGTAAAAACTAGATGCGAGATGTATGCCATTCCTTTCACTTTATAATGCCAACAAGAAAAGAAGTCTACACAGCAGCTGAGGGAAAAGTGTTGCTCCCAAAATGTTTGATTTATACCTTTCAGAGCAGTCTTCATAGTTAGAAGTTATTTTTAATGACAGAACTAGCTTTATTTAAACAAAAAAAAACCCAAACAAGCATAATCTATACCAGTCTTAGCACATTCTCACACACTTACAACGTAATGAATGGTAATTACCTATTAGAATCAACACAGTCTATTTTGTCTTTGCTAATTCATACAACTCGAGGGTCCAGCAAAGATGAACATACAAAGTTTTACCATAATGTTGGAAAAGAGAACATATAATTCTGAAAACAGATTATGATATATAACACCTCTTTGGAATAATTTGGTAAAAGTGGTTTTATTTCATTGTCTCCTACCTGATAAATTCTAAATGGGATGTATCGAAATCCACTATCTTCTGGAGGATACTCCATGAGTTTTCGATTTATTGCCCAAAACTGCTCAAATTTATCTGTGAAGGTAAAATTAGATTTTGTTAATAATAATAACATATATTCATTTTCAGCTAGAAGGGGTAAATGAGACATGATTGGAACAACATGCAAACTTTTCTTAAGGAAGTTTGACTTGTATGAATTTAATTTCCTCACATTTAGCCTGAAGCTAAAGGTAAGTCATATGCATTCTCTCATGAAAAAAGTGATGTGACAACTTACTGAACTGAAAGAGAAAGCAGCTTGAATTCATATCATATCTCCCGTTGTCAGGGAAATATTGGGCCACAAATTATGGATTTCATTACCTCAATTAATGGTGGCTGTTTCTCCACTCCCTGTTGCTACTGGTCCACAGTCTCACAGTTTGTTAAAAACATCCATTTGTTTTTAACTATAGATGAACAACAGGTGTAAAGTATAAAGAAACTAAAGCAGTAGAAAACTTCTTGAGGGATACCTAAAACTTAAAATATCTGCAACAATGTACAATATAACCAGAAAAGACATTGCCAGTTTCACAGCACAACCTGAAAATAACAGTTGCTGTTTGAAACATGTTTTTGTTAATATTATCCAAGTAACTATGTTTAGTAAAGTAGCCTGAAGCAAAACACCATTTCATTCTGTTCAGACATTTCAGGAACTGAATAGTTTATTGCACTTAAAATGTATTAAGGACAGCATAGGTCTAGAGCATAGGTCTAGAGCTTTTATATATGCAAATCAATTATTTAAATCAAGCAAATAACCAACAGCAAAAGTGAGAGAAAGGAACATGAAGAGTTAAGATGACTAAAGCTGCTGTTAGCCTTACTGAAGAAGGCAGCTTTAGAAAGGGGATAAATTTCCTCATAGGCCCTAACTCTCCAGGACAAAAAACACAGCAGATGATTCTTCAGAAGGAACAGAGTCTCCTATTTTCCTTCCTTGGCACAATGTTCAGCTGAGTCTCAGGCAGCCTGGCAATATAACTGTTACACAATCCAACCCCCCTGCAGCAAGGTAAAAATTCAGAAATCTGTTCGTGGAATGAGGGCTCTTCCTGCTTCCAAAATTGCTGATAACAAAGCAATTGCAGCAGATTAAGAGCCTGAGATTTGCTTCACTCCAGCGTACAGCACAGATGCCCATCAGTGCACTAAAAACATATTTAATACATATTGCAGGGTTTACAATACGTTGCTCTTCCTGATAACGTGACACAATTTCCAAGAAACCATAAACAGACTTCTGCCAGGTACTCTGTAGGAACATTTCCCGATACTTATCTTGGAAAGTACTTCCACACCCTTCTTTCCTCATTAGCAGCAAGTGCCTCTGGACAAGCACTTACCTGAGCTACAGCTAGAACGACCACGTAGGCACCTGCCTGAGAGGAGGAGCTGCCTGGACAAGGGATGATGCTAACCCCAGAGCTCACCGGCTGGGAAGCTCCGCAGGTGGCAGTGACAGTGGCAACCCTGGAGCTGACTGTACTCAGGCAAGCTTGGATTTGGGAACCCCAACTTATAGAGACAGAGGTTTACTCTTACAACATCTGACACAAAGAATGACTGCATCCTTCTCACAAACTGTGGGAAGATGAAGGTTTAGTATACTTCCCTCATCCTTGGAGATAGTGCTGAGAGCAGCTCACAGCTTTCACTACATATTGAGGGACAGGCATCCTACGGTAGGCATTGATGGATGATTTCTTCAGTTACCACTTCTGACTATAAACTCAGTTGATAAAACAATCATGGTGATACACAAAAAATAATCAAGACCTACTTGAGCTAGTGAGCTTCAGCAGACTCTTAAATAAGGAACCTATATATTTGGAGACATCCTGCCTGAACAAATCAAAAATAAAAAAACAAACTTCATTTACTTGTTATCAGTGGTAATGTACTGTTAACTCACTTCTGTTCTTCATTCCAGCTTCCTAATGTCCCAGAAATCATACAGGTAATCTTAAGGCACGTAAATTTACAAATCTATATTTCTCAGATTCTCTAAACACTGAGACAATGCTCAAGACAATCTGTTATTTTATCAAGATGTTTACATTCCTGATGGTTTCTGTGGTTTCTAAATGTAACAGCAATAAATCTGCAACAGTTGAATGACAAACTTGTTGCATTTTGTAGTCAAGTATGCTCTGTCAATCCATGTGATATGCTAGGGCATGAAAAACTTTCTAGTAAATGAGGTAGGTATATGGAGTCAGACATCTTAAGACACATCACCATGTGTACAGCACGGTCTGAAGACTTCTAAGCTAATTCATCCTCATAACCTTATATCGCTGTCCTCCAAACATCTTTCCATGGATACAGTACTCTTACCTACAGGAAACGGAGCTGGGTGTAAGAAAATGAACACAAATTTTTAAAGCAAGCAGCAGGAAAAGGCTACCCAGTTTGCCTACTGATACATGTGACCCGGCAAGAGCTTTTATTAGCATTAGGAGCATTGGCTGAATGCCAGAACCCTAAAGCTCCAAAAGACAAAATCCAGAAGTAACTGCTTTTGCAGAAAACGTATGACTCAAAGCTTAAACAGAGCAACAGAAAAACTCCAGCATCACCCAACACTCCTGCCCCAATCCCCTTGAAAATATAAGCAAAAGGATTCATTCTCATTTATCATTCTCCTATTTTTGTGTCAGTACCTCCTATCTATGCAAAGCAGAATTAAGGAAGCTATTAATGCTGTGACAATCTATAAGAACTAATTAGTGCTTTGGCTAGACAGGACTTAAAGACAGAAGGTGCTGGCCGGAAATTTGACAATCAAAACAAAACTGAGTTTTCTTGAAGCCGGTAAAGAAGGAAGAGTTCTCTACCTATCAGCAAAAGCACTTCACACACTCATCTCGCTCCCTTGTGAAAAGTTTATGCAGTCTACATGATATCTAAACTCCCGTAATAGTCAAATCTGATTACTTTTGTTTTCTACAATCCATCTGTTTATAAGAAAGTGCTTGACCGATGTGTTAAAGAGTTTCTGTATTAGCAAAAAACAGTACTTGCAGAAGGCAGATGTTCATATCTGAATAACAATATTTAAAGTAGTGGCAATAAGATTCGAACAGAAGTGAGATTAGTGACAGTATAAAAGTTTCAGATGACTCTACTAATCATATTTCTGAAACAAGGGAGGATGATTGCTATACAGCTTTGCCTAAAGTAAAATATAAAAACTTTTCTGTCTGTATTTTATGCCAAAGATCATAAAGTTAATAACCAAATAGTGGAGGAGAGATCCAGTTAAAAAACCTATCAGCTAAGTCACTTATATTTATAAATATTCATTTATTAGAAATGCAGTCACTGAACATCAAAACATCAGACAGACATTAACCTTCAGTACTACAGAGATGCACAGATCTAAGGAGAGCTTTGAAAAGATCTATTTACTTATATAGAAATAGTATGAGTTGGCAAGATTACAAGTATTTAATGTCATCCAGAACAATAATCTCAGTACACAAATTCATTAAGAAACAAATTAAACCTTAAACAAAATTTCAAATACAGTGTGCCACAGTATGCATTTAGGGTTCAGAAATCTACCGCTGAAATTGCTCATGCATTTAACATGCCCTTTAATACAGCTTAAAGATGACTTAAAAGGAAACACTCTGAGAATTGTTGTTTCCTCCATTAAGCAAGACTGGAGATCCTTTAGCAGTCATTGAAATTAATCCAAACGTATAACTGTTATATTAAAAGTTCTGGTAACTTCATAGTTTGTTGTTAATAGATAGTAACTGCTGAACATTTTACTATTAAGCAGTGTTAACTAAGGACTAGACCAGGCTGGAAATTCAAAGGCTGGGCTTCTCAGGCGGAGACCCAGTTGCAATGTTCTTCAGACAACCAGAAAAATGTTTCATTTGTGTTAGTCTCTCACAGCCATTGTCTGAAACTGAAGGACTGCCACACTCAAACAGCTTGAATGGATCTTGATGTTAGATGCATCTCTCCCACCCACCTGACTCTACAAAAATGGTAGCCAGGATGGATCACAGAGGGGGTGAAAGGCACTGCTCAAGTGCTTGCAATAGCTTTAAATTAGCATACACAAAGAATATGGGCAACTATCATAGACTGAGAAACATCTACAAGTAACCTGAAATAAGACACAATGGTCACAGCACATGGCCAGTTAAAATGGAGTTCCCACTGTGGAACAGTAGACAAGAGAACTAAAAAACCCCACCCTAATCTTTAAACTTGTCAACAGAAATATCTTAATAAGGAATTATTTTGCTTCTGTATTTGATACTGATGCAACTTATTAGAGCACTGACTCCAGAATTGGATATATGTTTCAAGAATACTGCGGAGAAGGTTTAAACAACAGAAAGAATTAATGCAAAAATGAGGGATTGTTTAAATTCAAAAAGGAAATTAATTCACAGCTCTTATCCTCCAATATCTTTTTAGAAAGTCAAAAAGGTGAACAAACACTTGTGGCCTTCAGGGTAGCATATACGCATGATTTTTTGTTTGGACTATTGATTGTTTCTTCTTAAAGCTAGTAGTTGTTTAAATTTTTTTTAAAATGTCTAGCTGTATGCAAGTAATACCAATTTGCAGCTTACATAAAAATGTGTCCAATCCTTGAGCTTAAAAAACACTAAACTTGTCTATTCTTAGCAGTTCATCATTGTCTAATAACCATATGAGCCATAGGAATGATGCACAGCTAGATGCACTTGGACCAAACCAACCATAGCATTAACTAAGAGACCAAAGACTCTCCAGCTGGTCTATCAGAAGCATAGAAAAGTGGCAGTGCCTTTGGAGGTCAAGCTTTGTTTAAAATTGCTCACCAGTCAGCAATTTTAATCAAAGTTAAATTTTGTGCCGTATGCCTCAAGCATGAAGCAGCTTTTTGACGAAACTAAAACATTAACATTTAAACATTTCAAAACTAACCATACCGTGTTATTCAGAAACAGTATTAACAGCTGGTCACTCTCATTTCTCAGCTATTTAAAGACCTGTCTCTAAATGACTTTAAGTCATCTAAACTCATTTTTCATATTCTTTTACAGTATTACCACTGCTAATTATGATTATCAAGGGCTTCAGGAAGACTCTGATATTTGACTCTTGCTAACTACTACAGTTCAGTGCCAGCCTTTTTGAGAATGCAGTTTGAAATACTGGTATGGCATCATTAAAACACAAAGGTTTTTTTTTTCTTTTCTATTTTTCACATTGCCACCATCCACAGCTAAAACATTGTTGCTATGAAATGCTTAGGTTACTTGGGTGTTTTGACAGATCATGGTATATAATAGAAATTTACAACTGATGGGGGCACACAAGTTTACTAGTCTTTTCAGACTACCTTCAGGCATGAGTTGGTTGCGAAGAGATGGGACCTTAGAACCGTATTGACTTAATGTAAGTGATGGGGGCTAGCTACAGAAATATGTGGAAATATTCTTCACGTCACAGCAAAATTACCACATTCAACATTAATATACACATCTTAAGAAGTCCTAATTTTGCCTTGCAATTACACAATAGTCACTACCTGAATTATCTCCACTGCATTATATGCCTGTTAATCTTACCCTCCAAATCCACATTCAGCTGGGATGTTACTATATAACACAGCACGAAAGCGGAAGAGATTGTAAAATTTGAAAGTAAAAAATAAATAGGCTTCACTTGGCCTATCCATGCTAAGTAAGACACGGGATCACCACGAAAGTGAACATCATGATAACTAGCTAAAGTACTAATAATAGTCAAGCACAGTGATATGGGCCTCAAGGTTGGCTACCTAGGTCTGTCACTCCCTTTTTAGCACTATTATAGTGTAAATGAATTAAGTCAATTCAACCCTGCTTGCCTGTATGTACTATAACAAATTTCCAACAACAGTGTTTACAACTAGGAGAAGCTTCCTCATGTACGCGTAGCTGTAAATTCTACCTTAAAAAAAACAACAAACATAAGCCACTATAAATTGAGCTACAGATGTAACCCAAGAAAGAGAGGGGAGATCCCTCCCCTAACACTGTACAGTTAGGCTCAAGATCAGTGTATTTAACACATTTATGCTGTAATTTATCCATTCTTTTTTATAGCAAAGTAGTGCTCTGAAGATAAAGAAATAAAAGCATATTGTTTAAGTTTTGCAGGTTAAGAGGACATTTTGAAAACTGTATGACAAAGCAACGTTTTCCTCTTCGGATGCTTATCAGATCCAAAAGGGCCTTTCCCTCTCTTTTCTTCTAATATACATCAAGGGAGCAAAATCTTACCAACATTCTTTTCACTTACTAAATGTACTTACCAAACAGAAGTTTCATTTTAAGTATACTGTTTCCTTAACACCACCTCCCTTCATTTCTAGGTCATGAATTTAATTGGAAAAGGTTCAGGGGAAGAACATCATCAAGATGGACTACTTTCTTCTCTTTATCCAAACGCGAAAATGCATACATCCTATCAAATTCAAGCCTTCTGTGTAGTCTAAAAGCTGATGACCTCAGTAGTTGTCACTTAAGCTAAAAACAAAGCTCTGATGACTATCAAATAAATGAAATTCATTTTGAAAACACATAGCCCACAGGTTGTGTAGGAATACAGCAGCAGGCCTTGTTACAGGGCTGAGTAAGTCAAAGGGAAAAGGACTCCTGACAATTTTGTCCATCCTCCAGTTCTCTGCTTTAAGTCTAGGTAGCCTGGATATCTTAATACCTTCTTTGCCTCCCATTATGCACTGTTTACATACATGAAAATAGAGGAGCATACTTCTGTATAACTCACTAACCTACTTTTCTTTCCTTGTACTATGCTTTTTCTAAAATACAGCTTTCCTTAAAGGTTAAGGAACCTCTGTATTAATGTATTAATGTCAAATTCAGGAGTTTACTAGCAGAAAGTAACTTAGAAACATTTTAAATTGCAAAAATCCCTCAAAGACTAAGCAAAGTTAATTTTAAAAATTAAGTCTGTTCTTTAGAGATAATTTACTTCGAAATTTAGTTAGACCCTACCTATCTTTCAGGAAATTACTTATTTTCAGTGGGAGGGGAGGAAGGAAAGCAGGAGGCAGTAAAAAAAGTTTTGTATCACTTACATTTAAGTAAAATAGATATAGAGAAATAGAGTTAAAGATTCTCTCAATCTGAATAGAAGCCTACAAAATACCTGAAAGAAACTACAGAAGATGGGAGCAGTGAGGGCAAAGAACCAATTTATTTGTGAATTGGGATGAAGATGAAAGGCACACCTGCTTCAGTAGGAAGTCTGGAAGGTAGGTATATTTCTGAAGAAATGGTAACATTCCAGGAGGGAGTCAAAATGAGGACAAAACACAAAGTCCATGAAACTGCAGCAGGTATATAAATTCAAACTCTGCAATATATTATATGGTTGGCAGATTACCTATGCCAAAGATGCAGAGACCTCCAAGCTTGTTCCCTCAGCATTTAACAGTTTTTATTTGACTCATGGATATATCTAACATAAGATGATGAAAACACCAGAAAGTATCTCTGTCTACCTATCTCTAGACAGCCTCCTCTCCTGCTGGAGACTTCAGTATAAAGGAACATTGTGAGTGCTGGGTTACCTTTTCCTTTCCTACCTTTTCTACCTTCATGCAGTTCATGTCTTCCTTTGAGACCCACCGATTCTCACCAGTGCACAAAGGCAGCAGCTCTGCTCTGCCCCCTTGTTGATAGTGGAGCAGAGAAAGCCACAGGGGGAATTCAGGCCGCCATCAATTCCCCACCTTTGCACTGCAACAAAGGGCACCTATGCAAGTAGGCACCAGGCCAGCACAGAAGACTAACAAGGCAAAAGCCAGTTTCAGGGGGATGACAGTTTAGAATCATGACACAGCACTCACACGGGTGGAGCATTAGCTTAGTCATTTGTGCAGAAAGGGTAACAAACCAGTAAACACTGCAGAACCAACACTGAAGTCTAGGTCACAATCCATTACCAGAAAAAAACCCACAGCCAATCAAACCCCAACGAAAAAAACACCACTACCTAAAACAAATCCCTAGGAATGCCTCCTCTGATGCATCTGAATCATCCTGTAGGACCAGCCTGTCTGAACCAAGCCCCAGCTCAGCACCAAAACAATGCTGGACTAGCTTTGTGCAGCACTATTTGAGTCTGTCTACACTGCACACTCTAGGTTCCATAATATCAACAACCCCAATGTTTGGTGTACATCATGCTATCTTAACTCCAGAATAAGCTATTGACACTTATTAAAAGAAAACAATGCATTTCCGGAATTTTTTAACCACGAGCTCAGGAAGGTAGAGTCTATGTTTTTATTTAATCCTCTTTTAACCAATACACCCATTTTCAAAGCTCAAAAGAGGTTCGTCTTTCCTCATAGTTAACTAAACCTCTACAGGGAACATGGAAAGATATTACCATTTTGGTAGTGATACACAGAAGATGGAAAAAAGATGGTAATTTAAAAACTAACGGTTTGTTCATTCATTTTCCTCTTAAATTCCTAAAGATTTTGTGAGTACACACTGTCTACTTTAAGGTTCAAGTAATCAGTTGAGATTACAGAGATTTGTTCATCCACCAAAGCATGCTCATCATCTTGTACTGAAGTAAAGAACAGCATGATTATTCCCACCAGTTGTCTATGGAGAGGAGAAACATACATATCAAACTTGAGTGGGCCATGTGTAAACAGCACAGAAGAGATGCTAACACTGTATGACACTATTTTTTTAATGGCAGTTCAAACATTTCTAAACAGGAGTATGATAACCCAGAAAAAACATGACTTCTGCCCCTCAAAAACCCAGGACTGGTTTAGATACAACTTAGAAATAAAAGCAAGACAACACAGGCCTGCTTCTGTCATAAGACAAGAAAGAGACCACATGCATTAAAGGATAAAATATTGCATATTCTGAATGTTTGCAGGATTTTTCTCTTTTAATAAGAACAATTCAGTAAGGCCACTTAACTTTTTGTAAGATCTACAACATGAATGAGCATTACATTCTTCTTCTGTAATATTTTCAGTAAAATAATGACTTCATTATATTTTATAATATACAAAGAAGCCTTAAAAATGGCTATGAATTTTTACTAGTTATTTCCCCGAGTCACGTATAAGAAATACCAAGTCTAGGCTTTACTGGTTATAAAGGATGCCTGTGAAAATTTCAGGGTATGGCTGCTTGTGTCTCTCCACAAGGGATGAAAAGCAGCTGTGTTGAATCTAGAAACCTTCTTTTATCAGGACCATTATATACTGAAGTTATAGATATTAATTCTTTGAACCATGCAAAAAAATACAGCTCTCCCCCTAAAAATAGTTGAGATTTAATTTGTTTGATCCTGAGTCATCGCTAGGCCCACAAGTCTCAATGTTTCTGAGCTGAAAGCCTTTATTTTTCCACAGAAAAGGCAAGAAAAAAAAAAAAGACCCACTTGAAAATCCTCCTTATCCATGATAAAAATGACCAGAACACTATTAAAACAAGAAAAGTAGTAACATTTTCCATCAATTTTGACCAAGGAATTTTAACAATTCTTACAAAGGAAAAGAGGTCAGTATAGCTATATAGCCTCTCTTATTGCTTCCCTACCACAGCCAGGCTATCTCTGACACTGGTCAAAACTGGGGCAACATAGACATACCCATCCCAAAGAAATGTCCTAGCTAAGAAATACCTTTGTTTATGGTCAAAAATTGGTTAACTGAAGTCTGAAGAACAAGCAAAATCACAGCACAAGCAATAGAAAAGTATGTTTACCTTCCTGATTTGGTAGCAGGTTAATACAAAACCAGAACCAGGAGAAGGGATGTAAAGGTGGTTATGAACCTACCAGCTGTTACCAGCACAAGATTTTGCCACAAATTCACTGTTACATCTCTACCTCTAAAAGTCAACAGGCAACTGAAAAGTTTCTTGTCCTACCTGTTCAAGTACTTCCCTCTCGGCAGAAACTTTTATACCAAATTACACTTGTAACTGGCAGTTACATTTCTCCAAGCAAGCGAAAATGGATTTTTTCCCCAAAAAAACTTAGGTTTAATGCCTATCTTATAAGTATTACTATCAATCATTAAACAAATAACACTTCCTATGTTTAAGAACTGAAGAAAATTGTTTGAAGTTTCACAGAAAAAAAAGCCTGCAGATGTATCATTACTTACAAGGCAGTTATCGCAAATGCTACTTTCTTTTCTTTTTTGTGGTCATTTGTTCTGTTTCACAAAGAGGTTTAAAATTATTACATCTTAAACGAAAGCCTATTAAAAACACATTGAAAGATACAACATGCTTAAAAAGAGTTTTCTTGGTTTCACAAGCTTTTCTTGTTTCTCTTTTATGAAAAGCTGAGAAATTAAAATTAGCATTTGAAAGTATTCAAAAGATTGTTTAAACTTCTCATTTAGGTGTCAGATTCCACAGGTGCGATTTCTCATTAAGTACAGTGAAACCTTTTTGAAATCAACCTTGCTAGGCAACCTCTGTTCTTGAGGTTATAAAGCTAACCAGTAAAATCCTGGTTTCCCTGCAACTGAAGATACTCTTAGACAAATAATCAACTAAAACATAGAGCCTAAGATGAGCAGGGAAAGAACTTGCTGTGTAGCTGTTCTCTTACCTTATATACTGAGGGTATATATTGAGTTCTATAACTTCTTGTTAAGAAAAGAACCCTAACTCATCTAATTTCATTGTGTAGACAACTCTTCTGCCGTTATTATGTTCATAACTCACCCTCATAACTCCTGTTAAAGGTCTTTTAACTTTAAAAGGTGTTAATAAAAAGCGCATAAAGTGCACTGCTGCAAACACTTGAGCACCAGGACCAAGTGCCAGGAATTTTTTTGCAACAAAGCTAGTAATTCTTGAAATAGAAAACAAAATTATTCTAGCACAGCATCTTGCTTCTCTCGAACTAAACTCCTTGCAAGACAAATACAATTACAACAGAATACTTTTTCCCACAGATTTTTAAAATTGCAGTTTAAATTGATTTGTAACAATGTAGGAAACATCTATTTTTATACTGATTCTGGCTTCAAGCAGACCATAACTCTTTATTTACTGCTAATTCACAAAAGTAAATATACTATCAGTCAGTTTGATGACTAATATCTAAACAAAAGAATCGCTCAAGAAGTACTTTGAATTGAATCAGATAAAGTGCAATTTCTCACTTGATAAATTTTGCAGGTATGCACAGCATCCTTCAAGATCTTACCACTCAAATGGCAAATTAAGATAAACCCTCAATTTCTAACTTGCCCCAATTAAATGAAAAATAGAAAGCAGTTTCTAACAAGCAGCCGGTCTAGAAAATCATTCTAGGGGCACCTTTAATATGAAAGGCAGTATCACTAAAAAATGAAAATTAGAAAACCATACACTCACTAAATATGCACATGAAACCTGAACTCATTTGTAACTCACTGCCTAAAGCAAACACATGCCTCAAGTCTTCTTGCATTCAAAGCTTTTCCTGTTTCATTTAATTTTCCTAAAAACACCTAGACTAAAACTCTGCAGAATAACGACATTTCATACTCTGTACTAAAATGATTAAAATTGAAGAAATTATTTATTAGCATGCTAGACCTAAATATAACTAATACTTGATGCATTATATTTACCATTCTGTAATCCCATCCATAGTTGCTTATGATCCTTTTTTTGCATCTCATTGATGACTTGACTTTTGTGCTTTAAAGCATCTGCTTCTTTTATACAAGCCATAAAATGAGCTTCAATCACATCCTTAGAATGGCAGTGTAGAAGATCTTTTTCTGGAAAATTCTACAGGGGAAAAAAGACAGATGAAGAGAAATAAATGCATCACACAAGATGAAGAACAAATGATAATTTTAATTGGGTTTATATTTATACAAAAGAAGAACAGTGGAATCTTCTACCTATGGAAGAAGGTAACAACCATTCTCTCACTCTGCTGACAAGAAAGGTTTTGCAGTGAAAAACATTTCAGGAAAAATAAAAGTTGAACAATTTTCTGTAAAATCAGAAATTACCCAACCTCAATTTGATAAATACATTGAAATACATTAGTTAATTATATCCAAAATTCAGGAAATGAAGAGTTCTAACTTGTTTTCAAGCAGATATTAAATTATCTCGGCAGTGACCAGGAGAAAAGGGGGAGAAGTGACAATTACCCAATTCCGATTGGCTCTCAATAGCAGTTTAGCACCCATGTTGATATAGGCCTTTGGAAAAAAAAAAGTTCTCTCCAAGTATCATCACTCACATATATGAGCAATAACATATATGCCACTTCACAAACATTCTTCCTAAGAGATAATGGGAATCCTTGTCAACTCCAGCTTTACCTAATACATGTGCCTACTGCTAAGCCTGTATGACTTGATTCTACACTCCTTTTATTTGGTTAGAGTTGGCACACTGCATTCAGCATCGCAGATGAACAGTTACCACTTCTCAGGTAACTTTCTTCCTCTCGGTAAACGACAACTACCTTTCCTAGTTCATTTATTAAGGAATTATAGTAGTCATTCTCATTCAGGTGCAGAATAAGATCTCTGGAAATTAACCAGAAGTTCAGTATTGTATGCAGCTAGGGCTGTTCTGCCTCTAATTTTTCTTTCATCAGCACTTAGTATCACTTGCCATTTTACAATTATGCAAGCATTCACTAACACAAATTAATTGTCTTTAGTTTTAAAAGATTTAAGACCCCAGCATGTTTTATCCCCTCTATTCATCCTCTTTTCACAGTTGCTTATGACCATGCTGAACAGTACAAATCCCCAGAGCAAAACCAGAGCGGCATCATTAGTACCTCCCTTCATAACAAGGGCTTGCCTTATATTTTTACACCTTAATTCTCATCTGTTATTCCACAAGAGGATCTTTCCACTTAACCCACTACAAATTGGTTATTTAAAAAAGCTTTTGAGAGGGACTGTCAAAACCATTATGGAAATACAAGTATATATAACAGGATATTTTTCAAAGGCTTTTACAATGTAGTTAATATGTCACAGTAGGAGCAATATAATGCTGGAAAAACCCCATACCTTTCCCTCCTCCGCTCAGGAAAAATAACGAAGACTGCTTCAAACTACAGGAACTCAAAACATCCAAGAACCACTAACAGTTGGCAGTATGAAAGAGAGCTGGGGATGCCTTACCCGAAGGAAATTCTGAGGGCAAGAATGACAGTTCCCTCTTAATTAGGTTATTGAAAAGAGTTGGAAATTAAATAATGGAATTTCGTATAGTGATTTCTCTGTATGACAGTGATCCCAGACACTGGAAATAGTGAATCAAAAGGATGAGCACCTTCCAAAACCAAAGTATAAAGGGAAAAGAAAGCAAGATTGCCAATATCTTTTCTACTGAAGTATACATGGTTTGGTGTTGAACTCACAAAGGCAGTCCTATTGTTACTTAGGACTGATGTATGTGGAGCTGACTAGAAATCTAAGGACAGAGATAAAGCTTCTTTCTCATATGAGGATGGCCAAGTATAAAGATATTTAAGCAGATAGAACAGAAAGGAAAGTTCTCCTTCTAGGGCAGACCTCGCTCTCCTCCCCTACAAAGCTGAGTCTCAGCATAACTGGGCCCAAGACGAATGGAAAACATTACTGGGATTGCTACTTGCCAGCTGACATCTGTATAAGCCTGTAAAATACTTTTAGAAGTTTAACTTACTTGCTCAAATAAAAGAAGTAAAGTCTGGTAACCAATCCAGAAGAAAAAAAACAGTCAGAAATAGCATACTTGGAGATCAAAAAAGTTTTTTAAATGCAAGAATTCAAAGTGAGACACCGGCATCCCTCAAAAAAAAGATGAAACAGTGGAATGTACCTAATGTCAAGTAATACAGGAATGTAGAAACTGACTTTTGCAGATAAAAGCTTTAGTTTTAGTTAATTTTATGAAAACAACAGTTTTGTTGCAACTGTTTTGCTACACACATGCCTAAATATCGAACTTCAGGGTCTTTTTTTGGACATGCCTGTCTTTCTACAGGTAGGCACCTCCTTGCTGTCTTTCTTCCAATGAATTTCAAATTACAGGGAATGTCACTCACTGGGGATGTGTTCCAGAACAACATACACAATGTGGCCTGCGGAACAGCAAGGAGATATTGAGAACTGGTCAAAGCCAGCTAAGCTAGGGGAAGGAATCTAGCCACAGTAGTACAAAGGTGTGTGGCATGATTAATTTTCTCAGCATCTAAGGGATAACACTGTGGAAGACTGGAAAACACTCCTACAATCTCATTGCTGTCTACTCGTTTCTTTGGATGAAAAACGCTAACACATATCTATGCAATACTGTGAGTAGAAGCTGAAAAACCTAAACAACCTTAACATGAAAGTGATAACTTAAAAAACAACACTGCTGCATCTACGAGAAGCATATGAAACTGTTGCAACCTACGTGAGACTACCAACAGAAAATACGGCATTCCCACCAATTTATAAACTAGGGCACAGAATAATAAGTTTTATACTTAAATACAGAACATGTATGTTTGGTTGGTTTTTTTTGTTTTGGTTTGGTTTATTTTTTTGTAATTCTACTTGCCTTCTTTCTACTTTCGGAAATAGTGAACAAATGTAAGTAACTTCATTCAGTTCCCTGAAGAAATGGACAATTTTAAATAAGCAGGTAGCCACCTCTGGCTATACAACTGTAAGATTTGCAGAAGGTTTTAACAGATCTCATAAGTAGCTTTAATTCAAGTACTCTTACTGGCAATATCTTATTCCCCCCCTGTTCTATATCTTTGAAAAAGAAGTTATTAAGGGTTGACTGATTTTCTTAGAAAGCTCAAGGAGTATTGGTTTTGTTTCACATAGCAGTAGACAATTGCAGCATAAAACTTGGTCATAAAGAAGTAGGCATTATCTGTACAGCCAGGAACACTAAATGACCTCTCACATAAAACTGTTCTAAAAACATTGCAGGTAATTTCAACAGTCTGGTTTCATAACCCCATTCCACCCATATTTATCTATCTGTTCTGGTTCACAAAACATCTGTTTATACTGTGACTGTCTAGTTGCATTAGGTCACATTTGCAGAAAATTACACCAATAATAGGGCATTAAAAACAAAGGAACATATCCAGTGTTGGAGGGAGTATGTATATATTTGTGTTTAGCTACCATCAGTGGTCTTTTTGGTTTTGTTTTTTAAAGATCACTTTTTAAACCCCATCATTTATACTTCTGGCTTCCACAATGTCTCCTAGCAGTTCCACATTGTATCCGTACGCTACATGGAAAAGTACTTCTTTCTCACTCCACCTGACCTAATTTTTAGCTAAGAAAACCAAGAAGACAGAGGGAGGATGTTAGCCTTTCCTCTGGAACACCTGCTCTTCCCCCCTCCAACAGTGCTACCATTTCCAGAGCACTTCACCACCTCCTACCTACTGCCCAAAATCTGAAGAGCTGGTTACAACGCTGAAAACATGAATAGTGCTAAGCATGCCATCGAGTAGCATGAAATGAGTTTAACAGGCAGGGACAGTTTCCCTCCTCCCTGTAAAGCCACACCTGGGTAACAAAAGCAGCTTCCCGGACTATGGCTTCCCATGATTCTCAGACCTTAATACTTGGTTCAAGCTTGTCCTTCTACGACTATTTAAGGCAACTGTATTTCAACTTTACTAGAGATATAAGTGTATGTTATTTTATTGCATACCAGAACTACAAAGGAATAAGATGTTTCTTCCATGCAAACAGCAAGTGTGTTTAATATTTGGTCTGCATACATAACACAGGAGGGCAATTACAAGTATCTGTCAACTTTAAAACTTCTGCTGAACAGAAATAAGCTCTTTTAATGTTTTTAAACAAAGAAAACTGATGGGGAAGGGACATTTTAAAAAAAACACTCTTTACAGATGTTTGAGACATATGTTGTTGACTACACGGTTTGGTAAAAGAAAGGAGAAAGCCATGATAGCAGGAGTTAAATGCCAGAAAAAAACCTAATACTGTTCAATTAAGCCAAATAAAAATGACAGTTCTTTGAAAAATAACTACACACAAAAGAAAAGAATAATCCAGGCAGGAATCTCACACCTAAACCCTTTAGCTGTAAGAAACTGTAACATATGAAAACATCCTCAATATTTTGGCACACTTTGATATATTTCAGTTATGTTTTGACTTTAAGGCTTAAAAGGGGTTTATTTAAATAAACTTTCAGATTACATCAAAAACAGGAAGAGAGATTAAGCAGGTGCTTAATCCAAGGTGTTATATTTTTAAAAACTAAATTACATCATATTTTAAAATAACACTGCCTTAGCAGTAAACTACTTCAGCTGATCTTTAATGTACACCTTTGAGACAAACTTAAATTAGCCGATCTTTTAGCAAGCAGCAATAAGGACATTTCAATTCCATGGCTTTAAAGCACAGTGGTGCTGCAACTTATTTCTCAAGATGGCTCTACTTTGGGATGGCAATATCCACACGCTGCCACTGTTAATCTCTCAGAGCTCTCAGAAGGTGTAAAAATTAAATCATGACTTATGAAACTAGATGCCCTACAGTTTTTTCAAAACACTCTGGAAATTTCTTTATCCCAGCAGTCTCTGACATATGTCAGAGAGAAGTGTAGCAATTACAATGGTTTTAAAAACATCACCAACTTCAGATTCATTCAGTTCATCATTTCTAAAGTTTCAACATAAGAATGTATTATTTCAGTGCATGCTTCCAAAAAGAAGATTACTCCTGCTACCAAGACCTTTACTAAAGCACCTTCAAGAGAAGAACTGTTTGAATGAAAACGTTCAGCCCAACTGCTTCCCAGTATGATTTTCTTTTCATCTCATCTCAGATCTTGCACACTAAAGTCAAGCCTATTAACCGTGTTCTCCTTTAGATCAGTTTTCCTATTGCATTGTTTCTTCCACAGTAGAGAAATTAAAGTTTCAGTTAAATACCATGATTTCTAGTGGTGATCTTGATTTCAAAACATACCTGGGATTGTCGTCTCAATGCATTTCAGAGTATGAAAGAATTCTACACCAAAGTTAACCCTGTGCAAGTACTCTTCTGAGCAAAGATCAGTAGTGCTATGAAGTCAGACCTAATGGTTTTACAATGTATAATCAAAATAATGTCTCCTCTTGTGACTAAGCTGTCACAAGACCAAACTCATTTCACTCAGTTCTCTGAAGGGGACCCATATGAAGTACAGCAGCATTCCAGGACTTCAAGGATGTATACAGTATCTCGTAACTATGCCCATGTGCCTAAAAGGATGAGCATTTCTCAATCTTCCCAATTTTCAGTCAACTCCAGCTGACTGAAATCTAAAAAATTTTAGAAAGTTCTTTTGTTATATCCACTCACTTATAACTTAGCTTGAAAAACAATTTTGGATTTTCAGACTCTAATAGAATCATTTTCAAAGGAAAGTAATTTGAAAGCACATAAAATGTGATGGAAAACAGCTGTAGATTTACAGTAAACTGTAGATGCTTCCTGAAGAACGAAAATTCTTCCCTTCAAGTCATACCATTTACTTCTAAACTATGAAACCTTTTCCTAGCTTCCAAATTTCATGCAATCCCACACCTGCTTGTTCTTAACTAAAAGCGTATTTCAATTTACCTTGAAATGCACTGTGATGCTCCAAGGAAGGGCTGTATTTGATGCATGTAGATCAAACAGCAAACCAATTGGATAATGCCTAAAAATGAAGAGATAGTAAATGAACATAAAAGCTGTACATTTATTTCTATATGTAACAGTTAACATAATTGTATTTACATGAGAAAAAAAAAGCTGTTTGGCTCTCACAACATTCATTATTGCTTATTCAGAAAAGTTATACAGGCAGGTATAAATAACTGACAGTTTCTGGCAGAATCAAGTCTGGAATTTACATGTTCAATATCTAAACTAGTGGTCTCCAAGCTGTGTCCACAAAATGCTGCTAGCTTTGCAACAGCATAAGTGGCCTACAGCTGCTCTGTGGCATCCTTCAAAACAGTATTTTTAGTTAAAAAGCTTGATAATGGTAGGAATAGCTGCTCCAATAGAAATGTATACTTTTCTGCTTTTAGATATTTAAACACCATGAGTTTATACCACACTGACTCTTAATATCTCTTCCCTCTCCCACTTGCCTGATGTCACTGTACAGAATAAGTAGTACAGTGAAAAAAATGATGTATTTGTAAAAGAGCTGAAAGGAGATAGATCAAGATTAACTTTATATGTTTACTATCAAATTAAAAAGAATGGAAGGAAAGAAAAAAAGATTAATTTGAGTTTTTTATTTCAGTGGTATTCTAGATTAAAAGCATTACACAGAGAAGCTGCTACTCCAGTCATTCACTTACAACTTACAGCTTTGTGTCCTTTAAATTCATTAGAAGATACAGCCTCCAGCAACATAAGGAATATATAGCACATACACAAAACTTCCACAGACACTCTAAAAAGGTCTTTCTGCAATTTTCTCACATGCAGACACAGACAAGATTTTTTATAATTATTGCCTTTTTTTTTTCATTCAGCATACCAAGCTCCACTCCCTTGCCTTTCAAAAATCTCAACTAAAACAGCCTTACTAACTTTTCCTCCCACAAAGAGATAAGCATACAGTTAGCCATGAACTCGGTAGCTTTACTGAATTAAATGGTATTGATCAAAGGACACAAAGCCAAGCAGGTACATAAGTTCTG
This sequence comes from Eurystomus gularis, assembly GCA_013400335.1. Lineage (NCBI taxonomy): Eukaryota > Metazoa > Chordata > Aves > Coraciiformes > Coraciidae > Eurystomus > Eurystomus gularis. Next base: position 25,911 of record VZZY01001822.1, read on the forward strand.
AAAGTCCAGAGAGCAATAACCGAGAGCATTGCTCTAAAAGCACCTGTGCCAAGCCAATTTCCTGACCTGGCAAACCCTTCCACAACAGTGCTTTAGCACCCTCTACGGGTGAGCTCCACCCTAAGCTAGGACAAAGCCACCACAACAATAAAATAAAAACCAGACCAGTAAATTCTGGAACTTACCTATTGCATTTGTAATTTCAAAGAAAGACTAGAGGGAAATATCAAGGAAGTATCTAGAGCTGTTTTCTGGACAAAGAGGGTAAAGAATATAGGCAATGGATATCCAGATTTATCCCAATTCACTGCTAATGCTCAAGTTTTTACCACTAAGACATTTTACTACTAACTGCCAATCATGTCTTTAGTACTTCAACAGGGATTCAGCAAGAGTTCCATGAAAGAGTGGTTTTCCAGGCAAGCTAACAAAAAACAGACTTTGGTTGATAATTACAGGCACACAAACAATGGCTTTTAGTGACTTTCAATTTATACAACGAATAGATAGCTATGAAAAAAAAAAACACAAAAAAGCATCAGTTCTTGGTCTACCTCTGTATTTTCTACCCACTTTAGATTATAAAATGATGTTCCCATACTCAGGCTTTTTTCAGTAAAATCCTTATGCCTTGCATAGATGATATGGTTTTTATTTTGAAAGATGCCAATCCTAAATTAATTTTATTCCACAGCAGAACACATGAGGTTAATGAAGACACTAGACCATGAGAGAAATGGTTTTCTATCAAGAAGTGCCTCTTTCCATTAAGAGTAAAGTTCACCACAGGAGTGAAGCAATCCTGAGACATAAAACATGTCCTGCTTCAAATTCCAGTTCTCACACACTGGCATTTAATCTGATGCCAATAGAAGCCTCAAGTAATGCTTGTACCTAATCCTGTGTTTCACTTCTTTTTGAGATATGGTTACAAGCATTTTTTAAGAGTCTGGATACAACAGCACTCCATATAACAATACTAAGGCTACTCTTTATATTTCCCTTCATAATAAAACCTGTTTTCTTAACTAGGATGGAGAATTAAGGGAGGCACAAAGAGAGAAGTTGAGAAGAGGACTTGTCAATCTGTATATGGAATAAAAAAAACAACCAGTATTCTATCATTAAAGAGCTTGCTTCCAGTGGTACTGCTGCAATGCTGTTTCTGAACTTCTATTTGAAGAACAGGCATTGCAATTAGTGAAATGCACAAATGCTCTCTAGAACCTTCTGTAACAAGGAACATTAAAAAAAAAACATTTCAACCCCCCAAAAAGCCTTTAAGATTTGACACACACACCCCTGACTCTGAAGAAGAAAAGAAAAAAAAAAGCGAGAGAAAAAGAACAACAGCTAAGGGGAACACCCAGCCTAGAAAGGTATCATTTTGAAAAAAATATTATTGGATTGCTGAAATCAAGCTGGTCTTAACTAGAATGGGAGCCAAGGAAAGGCAGACTGTGCAGAACTTTCTCAAAGGAAATAACAGGACAAATAATCAAAGAGAAAATGTCTACGAGATAACAAATCTTTCTTTACAAGCTGCTAGAATAATTACTACTTCTGGAAAGTCTTCAATCTATAGATATGTAATAGCACCTTGACTCCCAGCCATTGTCAATTTATTACTGCTTTTATTATTATTATACAGAAGGTGGTTTCAGAGTGTGAGAGAAGTCCTGAACACATCACATTAAGTACTTAAAATCCTTTCAAAAGTGACAGATGGACAGTAAGGAAAATTAATTACTACTTTTTAAACAATTTCTTTCTGAACCCAGGACAGAAAGTGACAGTATGAGTTGGTAGGTTGCTTCCAAACCAGAATAGTGATAACTTAGACATCACATGAATTGATAAATCCAGGACCAAAAAAAATCCTATGCTCCAGAACTGTCTGGGTTACTAAGTGTATCAGGTTGCCAAAATCTGGTGTTTAGGTATTCCTATGAACAAGTCTCTCAATGAGGGACATTCTGGGTGCATCAGAAAATAGTCTCAACTCTTCCATTAGTATTCAGTAAGAAACAAATTTCTCTTAGATCTTTTTGGCAAACACTAACATTTTCAGACAATATGTCAATGTCATCAAACGGTGCTTTGACCTTCTGTCTTCTACTGGATGCCGATTAGGAAGGGTCAAGCATCTATCCAGTTTGCTACTAGAGAGACTCCTACACAACTACCAGGACTAGAGCACAATTCACAAAGGGTACAGAAACTCTGCTGAAGCCCATGTGCAAGTTCTCAAATAGGATGGCAACAAGCAACAGGGTTTCTGCTGAAGAAACCACCCCTGTCACATCGAGGCCTTCACTCAGGCAGAACTCCTGAGAGGATGCAGCTCTCCAAGTCTCAAGCTGTCAGGAGAGCCTGGGACCTCTCCTGAGGGCTGGGGCAAGCAAAGGAAATGTCCTTGCCTAGAGGAGACGTGTTACTGGAGGAGCTATGTCACCAAGTTAAGGTGTTGCAGGAGGTTAGTGGGCTGCACAGCACCAGGGAAGATAAAAAGAGATTGATGGCATCTTCACTGAGACTGTGCAGAGATGAGAGCCTGAACTCCCAGCTGCACAGGAAGAGGGTCTGCAGTCACTGGAACAGTGCAAGATGGGGAAAATCGAAGTCTTGCGACCTCTGGCAAGAGAAGGCAGGGTCCTTCTCTACCTGTAGTCAGTGACTCAATGGTAGACAAGTGGCTGGAAGTTGTGAGGAAGCATTAGAGCAGCCTGAACAGCGCATCCACACCAAGTGGAAGCAGTCACAGCAGTAGAAGACTCCCTCCTACAGAGGACAGAGCCCTTCCCCATCTGCCAATCTCACTTGCTACCTGCAGAGGTTTGCTGCGTGTTAAGATGCTGCAGACGGACCGGCAAAGTGTGTCCTGTGCATGGATTATTAGCCTCTGCTGTCCAGCCACATGGGCACAAGTTGTAAATGCTGCGAGGGAACCCTTCAGTGTATCAAGAGTGACTATACAGCTCCAGTGGCAAGGTAGCATCTCCACAATTTCACCACTGAAGGAGAAAGGCTCAGAGAGGCATGAATGCTGGTCAATAGCTGGTTGTGCAGCTGGCATAGCAACAAGGACTTAGCTTTTAAAGCCACAGGACACACTTTGGGGACAGAGGACTGGTACAGAGAGATGAATTCCACCTAAGCGGGACAAAAGTATCTTTGCCTTCAGGTTGGCCAGCCTGGTGAGGAGTGCTTTAGACCATAAACAGCAGGAGTGTGAATAACGACCCACAGACAACTAGAAATTCATGGACATGGGTGGAAAGCAAGTGGTGAAAGGTGCCAGCTAAAAGGGAGATCTCAAAATGATAAAAGAGTAGAAGAGAGTCTACTATGAATGTACGTACATAAATGAACACAACTTGGGAAAGAAGGAGGAGAAACTAGAGCTCCGTGTGCAGTGACATAACTGTGATAGTGTTGGGCTACAGGAGTTGTGGTGAGACAGTGTGCACAACTGGAATGCTGTTGTGGATGGATGTAAGCTGCTCAAGAAAGACAGGCAGGGCAGATGAGGGAGGAGGGTTGTCTTCCATGTGAAGGAGCAGATAAGATGCATAAAAATTCATGGGACACACAACAGATTGGTTGAGATCTTGTGGTTCAGGATCAAAGGAGAGACCGGTAAGGGCAACATCATGGTGAATTTGCTACAGATAATGAAATCCAGGTGAGGAAGTAGATAAAGTGTTCTTTAAATAACTCAAGATGTTTCTGCATCACAGACCCTGGTTCTCATTAATCTTTGATACTGTTTTGATGGTTCAGCCATCATCATTTTATGCTGCCATCAGTTGCCTGATCACACAGGCCAACACCAAACTCAGCAACATCCCCTCGCAAGTCTTCTTTCAAACAATCCTGCCATAGGTTCCTGTAGGCCCAGCTCCTCTGCTGCCTGGTGTGGTGCCTGCATCACCTGCTGGACACACCAGACAGAGATGGCTCCCTCAGTGGCCTTCACATGGAAGGACACCACCACCAGAGCTCAGCAAGATGCAACCAGCCTCAAGAGAAGCCACACCCAACAGGAAGTTCTTCCAACTGATCAGCTCCTGACTGATATACCCCTGGCCTCGCCCACCACCCCAACCATGACCACCTGGCTGAGGACAGAGACACAGATGAGCCAGGTTCTGCCTCTGGAACATGAAGCCAATAGGAAAACCAAAACATTCTGCTAGGTTGTGACTCATTTACAGGTCAACTCCAACTTGGGGTCCACAACTCAGGCTCCAGCACTTCAGATATCTGCTGGAAAAGCAACACAGTGGGACACGTAGTCAAGACTTCTTGATACAGGCATTGGATGGACCAGAGCAGACCTGCAGCTGTAACCTACTAACATGACAAAATAGTTCTGGATGTGATAATCAGTGGCAGCTTTGGCTGTAATGACTACAAAATGGCAGAGTTCAAGAGCCTGGAGAGATTTATAAAGGAGACCAAACAGAATACAGCCCTTTGACTTCACTCATCACATCTTCCTGGTGCCCCTGCACATTCAGGCTGAGCCACCTCAGATGCATCACTGGACAGAACTTTCAGTCCCACACCTGCTGCCAGAACACTGAACCTATCCTGTAGTTACAGGAGTGCAGGTGGAGAAGGAGCCTTCCTCCTGTTGCCAGAAGTCACAAGCTTCCAACCCTTCCATATCTTAGGAGACTATTTTCCAGTCCAATAATCATGGACTGCCTGCATCTCAAAGAGTCACAGAATTGCTATGGTTGGAAAGGACCTGTAAGATCATCCAACCACTATCTATCTCTACTAGACCCACTTCTACACCATATCTTTTTTTTTTTAGTTCTAGTTTAAACGTCATGGTATTTGAAAACTTACAGGAAATACAGATCTATTTCTGTTTGAAGCAAAAAGCCTCTCTTGCCTTTCCTGTTATAACTTCAGTGAAAACTTACAAAGTTGCCTCTCATTATCTACCTAAGATCGCAAACACACTAGGACAAACTTAGTAACCTGCTGTTTATTTGGATGGTGTTCATGACTCAAGGTCACTATGGCACACCAATAAACCAATTATTGTTAAATTTCAGATAATTTAAATGGATGTCTCAATCTGGCTCTGCCAGCCAGTTTTGGAAAAGTTAAAAAAAGCTCGTTCTTATGCTTTTCTATTTACAGATTTTTCAAGGTTTACACTAGGTTTGTCTCAAAGAAACAAAAGACTAGAAGAGATCTACTGCATCATCAAGTCTAAAGTGACTCCATGATGTGATGCTTGCTAATCACATGATAATACATGTTCAAGAAGCTAAAACAGTCACTGGTAGTTTTCTTTCTCATGATATACGAAATACAGATACACAACCTCTTCAGAATTCAAAATACTAAATACTTTCTGAATAGCTGATGTTGTATCATACAGAGCTAGCAAACACCACAGAAATTTAAATTTTAAATTCTTTATGGCAGAAACAGAAACAAAATCTGATAAACAGTATTTATGAAAAATAAGCAAATGAAACAATGTCAGTTTGATTCCCCAGCCTCTCCGAGAAAAAAAAAAAAAGATACTTTAGTAGACCATAAAATAGAACAAAAATAGAATCAACAGCAATTAGTTGAATAGTTGAACTAATTGAATTCAACAAGAGCCTGTGCATCAGTATTAGATTATCTATTTTACAGTGCAAGCATGAATCACACCAGTGGAAAAGTGAAGGTTACACATGTTTTATTATCTTTAAGCATACATCTTCTTTGCATTCAGATTCCAGAAATAATGTTTCCTGTGTTAATAGGCATCTTTTAAGATGGTAGAATAAGCTAAAGAAGATTTATTTGCTGATTTTACTGCAAGAAACGTTAAAGCCAAAGACACAGGCATTGCGTATTACGCTAACAATTGTAATGAAAACAACAGGTGCAGCACCTCTGCCTGATACATAAAGTACAAGCAGAATAATAAAAAGTAAGTTCAACATTAAAACTTCCTCCCAATTTTCCCAAACAATATGCTTTTCTTACTCTCCTCCTCTATTGTCATATTTGAAAACCAATGGAATGAATAGTTTATGAAAAGTACTGATGCTGTGCGGAACTTGATTACTCAATTTATCATGTAAAGAGTTAAGGTACAAAGTTAATAAACTCACCATTTCAGTGGTGTACCTTCATATTCAAACCATATTTCACTAACTTCCTCTTGTCTCATAACTTTCTGAAAGTGTTTCTTCACCTTGTCTGTTACCAGTGTTAAGTAGCTTATCCTTGGCAAAAGCAACTGAAAGGAAAAAAAATTATTGAAGCTTTAAGTATACATAACATTTACTAAATTAAATAAAAATCTGTAACAAGTATGCATTTTCATAACCCAAATTCAGTCACTATTTTATCTCCCCTGCTTTAAGGTAAGATGTCTTTTAGACAGTTTACTTAATGGTCAATGAAAGGCTATAAAAATCACATACTCAGAAGACACAGAATAGCAGTGTTCAATACACTAACACCAAAAAAAGTAAAAAAATAAGTTCTTGATTCTCTCAGTGTGGTAGGAGGGAATTTAATTTCCACTTTTCTGTATTTAAGCAGGCCAAAGAATGATTTTTTTAACCTTTTTCATATGAACAGATAAGAACGTGTTCTAAATTCTTACTGAATATACTGAGCCGCTGCGTATCAGCTATCACTTCAAAATGGAAATACCTACAAAACCTAAAAATAAACAAAAAACCCAAACCCACCTAGCTGCCTAGATGTTTCGTTTCCAAGTGCATTTTATATTTCCAATAGCTGGCAATTTCTATTTTCTTTGTACTGGGTTTGCCAATTCAACATATCGGTCAAGGCTACTATGATCCTTCCACTATTTAATCTTTGTCCAGCTACTAAAGACAGAGAGAAAACTGTCAATATTTTAGCTAAATTGTATTTTATTTAAAGTCTCACGCCTAGTAAGAGTGGTTAAGCAGACTGCAATCACTATACTGACTGATGACTGTATAGCACATTTACTTAAGATTACTCAGTCTGTAAGCTTTAACGAACAATGCCTTTCAGTATCCCAATGAGAAAAGATTAACCTCCCTGTAAAATAACATTTAGCTTTGGAGCAGACATTTTAAGTGAATTGTATTCATCCTGTAAAGTTATTTCCATTTCCTAATTATTAATAAAATAGCTGGGTCTAAGGAATAAATAGAAATAAATTCTATTGTCCCTATTTAAAGAAAGAGAAACATTTGTTTTCCAGTGTTCCTCACAATGTGTTGTTTCTTAAATTATCTTCTTTATACTACATGGATAATGCTAGGCCTTAAGTGAATGTCTGTGGTACAGACATCCTAAACTCTGTAAGGATTATTTTGCCTGACAGAAAACTTGACCTCTGCTGCAACATTCTTTCAGAATGTCTCCAACAATTAGACCACACTTTGATATATAAATTAGGTAATATTTTGGACATGATACTAGAATTTATTCATAAGTACCAGATTCACAAAGAAGAAATATGGAGAGTAAATCAAGAGTAAGTTCTTATGAAAGTGAACGGATTTGTCTTTTAGATAATGCTTCATTAGGTTACCAATCTGCATACATCTGTGAAACAACTAAATTTTAGGATTATATAAAACTACAAACGATCAAGACTCACCACTATCAGTCATCAAGTCAGTTAACACTTGATCTTTTATCTACCATAGGGTTTTCTTTTTCCATCTGTTACTCTTATTGCCACCATCACATTGTTTCCACCTTCATTCATAGGAGTCTAGTTCAGCAAGATAATTAAACAGAGTCTTCAGTTTTAAAAGGTGAACAATGTCAACAAAGTCAAGTGAGAATTGTTTGGTACCTCAACGACTTGAATGACAATATAATAGTATCCTTTATTAACCTAATTCCACATACTTACACTGATTGTTCTTGAGACAATATAGTCCAGGCTATTCCAATCAAATCCAAATATTTTTGGTAATAATTCCATATTATTTCTGGGTGATATTTACGGTTAAATTAATGCTGGTATATTCTGATATGAGAGACATTGCCACAAAAGGCAATTTTCAGCTTGCTGCATGCAGCACAGCCATGCAGGAATTGATAAAGATATTAAAGCATTATTGATTGTAACAGTATTTGACATAACCCTTTAAACTGCACAGCTAACTTCCTCTGTAAAATATTTCACATCAGTTTGTAGTGTGGAAGAACAACACTGTTTCAATTTCAACACAATTAGAGATCACAGACAATAACCAAATAGCATTTAACTGAATTTAACAGAATGTGGTCAGCATTCCCAATGGGCCTCTCCGGAGTACAAAAATCTAGCAATTACTCAGGCTAACAGGGACTGCCTGTTTTTCCAGAGATGCTGAGCACTTGCAGCACCTGCTGAACTCTTTTCTCAGTCTTCCCACCTCTACTAGTTTGCTATAGTCTTCCCATTCCATGGGAAAGATGAAAGGATCACTTTTCTCAATTTAATTTTCCTAGAGATCGAGAAGTATACTAAATCTGTTAGGTAAGACCTTTAAAAGCACAGTGTAAAGACATTGTTGTTTTGTTACCCCTTTTAACATCTGTTCTCCACCAGTTGTCTACACCCAGTGAAAGATACCAGTCAATACAAACTATTTACTCCAAAAATCCTGTAATTTTTAAATGTTATTACTGAGAGGAAAGTTTCTAAAAGTATACATGGAAAACATACCCTTAATATATTTAACTATATGCTGAGCTTTAGTCTCCAACAGCAGAATAGCATCAATTGTTTTATAGAGGCCTCTATATGAAAATGGGAATTCTACACAGGAGACTATTGAACACTCAGAAGCTTCTCCAGCACTTTAGCCATGTGGCAAGGGGCCTTCCTTTAGACAAAGCCATGTTCACCAGAATGACAGTTCTCCCACAAACAATTCTGCTACTGACTCCTAAACCAGCCCATGCAGGCCAGCGAGGCTATACCCCTTCAGCCTTTGGTTACCCTACAGCAATACTTCTAGATGCTGGGAATAAATGGCCACAATTCAGTGACAGGAGTAATTCTTGGTTTAGGGCTGTAACACCTCATTAAGAAAAAGCCACATGATCATATGACAAGGCATACTAATCCAAATTAAACTCATTCCACTAGATCTGATTTGCTCAATTGCCTCTTTTTTTTGCTTACTTAGCTTTTTTTCCTTTGAACAAATAACCTTCTTTGGGCTAAAGGTTAGAACAATGCTATGAAAATCAAACACATTCAACAATGACATTAATGTAACAACTGCAACCTGAATGTAGGACTGAAATCACTACACAATACACTAAAGACAGAATGCTTATCATAAATTAAACAACCTGCAGTACAGCATGGGTAAATATGCAGACAAAGTAGTATTGAAATTTTTAATGAATAGACTGAAAGCATATTCAGCATAGATTCAATAGTTATGAATTTAAACAGTGTATGAGATAAAATAATCAATAGGAAAGTGCATGATATAACACTTAAGGAATTAAACAGAAGAAAACTCCAGTTTTGATTCTAGTTGTCTGGTAACCGACTCTTGTACTGCCTGCTGATCAATGCCAGACAACTCTAATGCTTGTCACTCACTACATTGCGTAACAAAGAAACCCGAAGAAAAACTTCCACTTCTAGTTGAGCTTTGGGGCTCAGAGAGAGCCACATCTGTCTCTTCCCCTAGAAAGGACAGACTTGAGAGAAGATTCAAGAGAAGTCAACGGGCGAATTGCTTTTAAGCGTCAAGACTAAGTAAGGATTCCTGAAATGTTAAGAGAGGCTGGATGCCCTTCCCTCCAGCAACAAGTTGTTTAAGTTTTCTTCCACATGGTATAAAAACAAAAAGCTGGCATAAACTCCCTCAAAGTAGTCAGAGTACATGGTATAAAGCCAAGTGGGTGTTCAGGACCTGTTGGGATCATTGTAACAGTAACAAAGAGAAGATAAACAATTTGCTCAGTACTAACAATCAAAAAAATACCATTTGAGAACATGAAAAAGCTCTAAAATTCCTATTCACATACAAATTCTTAAGTCAATGGCCATACCTAATGGAATTATTTAATCTTTTAAAAATAAACAGGTACTAGTTCTTGATTAAAAATGTGACACAACAATAATCAACTGCTTTTGATATGATTTCTAGCCCTAGTTTTTAAAGAAATGGTGAGAAACATGCACATAATTCATAGATGCTCATCTTAAACCAAAATAGCTATACAAAACTGATGGAGGAGGTATGGCAAATAAATAAGATTAGCAGTTCTCCTCATTAAATTAAGAAAACCTAAGTAAGTCTCTGTGGTGGGTTAACCTTGGCTGAGAGACAGGTGTCCACCAAGCCACTCTATCACCCCCCCCCTTTCCTTCTCCTCTCCCTCCTCAGCAGAGCAAAAAGAAAGGGGAGGAAAATAAGATGAGAAACAAAAAGCAGTTTAATAATAATAGGAGCAAAGCTAAGCAGATCCCCACGCGGAAGCAAAGGAAAACAAAGTTATTCTCTACTTCCCATCAGTAGGTGATGTTTGGCCACTCCCTGGGAAGCAGGGCTCCAAGACACGTAGCGGTTGCTCTGGAGGACAAAGGAATGCCCCCCCCCCTCTACTTCTCCTTTTCCCTAGCTTTATAGTTGACCTGACATCATATGATATGGAATATCCCTTTGGTCAGTTCGGGTCAGCTGTCCTGGTTGTGTCCCCTACCAAGGTCTTGCCCACCCCATCCCACTGGGGGGGGGGTGAATGCTGGGAAGAGCCTTGGTGCTGTGTGAGCCCTGCTCAGCAGTAGTCACAACATGGGTGTGTTATCAACACCCTTCTAGTTCCCAGCACAAAAACACTGCTGCCATGTGGAAAACCAGCAGTCTCCAAATACATTACCAAGCAGAACAAATCTTAGTAGGCTAGAACAAGCCATCTCCAAAATTCCACAAACCGCAACACTTTCCTTTTGCATATTGTGTATCACAATAACCAGGAATGCTAGTTCTGTAGAGGTCAAATGAATTGCAGGGAACAAGTAATGCCTAAGTAAACATTTGCAATATATTTTTGTGTAAAAAGAGTACCTCTCCAGCTACCTCCCCAGGTTTTGTTGCAGAACAAAACACCATTTTACAAGCAAAACAAATTATAAGCTAGAAAAATTCTAGATTTAACAGAAACTGCTCTGATCACCCATATATCCAGGACGATGAAATGAGGCAGCCTAACATGGAACAGCTTCATGTTCTCATTCTTATAGACATCTTAATAAAACAACCCTTTAGACATTGAGGAAGCTTAAAGAGCAGCCCAGTAAGGGCTAGTCCCTTGGGCAGAGGCTCATTCTAATACTGCCTTCTGCTCTAATTTTGTTCTTCGCACCTGGCAAATCTCAGCCAATGAGTACTCTGCTTCCTGCACACATTTTACTTCTAACTGCTGTTTGCACCAAGAGGCAGATAGTGCATCATTTTGAAACAAAAATGATAACAATTTTAGACTAGGGAAAAATCAGATCATTTAGCGACAAAGGTAGTTCAACGTAGCTGCTCCTCATCATACTTCCACTCCAAACTCAAGCACCTATAAGAAACACTTCAGAGAAACTTGGTGCATCCATTTTCTGGGTAACTGCAGAAACCTACCTGGCTTGGCTACAGGAAGAAACAGGACAGTGTTTTATCTGAGCTGCTTAGCCTTGATGTTACTACTCTTTACAAAAGATAGACAAGCTCATTTTAAATTAACTCTTCTACCCTGATGCAGTGCCATAGTGTGATACAGGCATGCACCACTCCTGTGCTGTGCTAATATATTTAGCACAAACTGAAACCCATTACCCAGACTGGGGTTGTTTTTCTAACCCCCCATCCTGCAGGTCTATGTCTTCATCTTCATAAAGCAAGTTCCTCAGAGCAGAAGCTTTTTTCCACCTCTTAACTCAACAATGCCAATGCCAGTATCTCCTTCCCATGCAGCCTTCCCATTTATGGAAGGAGGGCTGCAATACAGAGGTTAGGTCTACATGAACAAGTGCTGAGATGTGGTTAAGAGGAGACATGCAAAGCGGAACAGCTGGTGTCAAGGGATGGGAGTGTTCACTACATATACATTTTAACTTCAATTTTAAGGTTTTTAATGTTTTTTAATTCAGTTTAGCTCCAGTTTGTTCCCGTACACTAAATGCCCATTAGAGCAGCCGAAGCACATCTTCTGCTTCAGCTTCACGTGAAAATGATTCAGCTTGTGGGCTCTTAGACTGCTGTGCGATGCAAACTTGGGCACTGTAAGTGGAAAGGATGAAGACTTGCTTCAAAAATGCACTCCAGATCCGAACAAAAAAAATCAACATAGATGCATTCTGAAACCACGAGAACCAAACAATGATTTAAAGCCACGATTGCCATTCTACCTCTTACTATTAGAAATCTTTGATCCCTTCAAGAAGCAAAGCTATATTATCAGCTCTAACATGACCTGGAAAATGAAGAAGCTAAAATTTTAGAATTGTGATCTGTCAATAACCAGCTTTTGCAGAAACAGAGAATTAAGCCTTGAGAACTTTTGTGCACACTTTAAGCAGAGTAAATAAAAGAAACCCTACCTGCTGAAAGCTATCTCCTGGGCTTAGAAAGTTGGCTATGCCATGAAGATAACATGGCTCCAGGGTTTCCACGCTGACACTAAACAGATCAAGACTGCATGTCTCTATATTTAAAGTCATACGTTTCATGTAGCTCTTACACAATATATACATGTATGTTTTAAATCATACATATAATTTAAAGTCCGAGACTTCTACATAGCTCCAGCGCACTTGGCAATAGGTCAACCATATAAAGTAAAAGTGCTTCTGTTTCACCAGTGGTGAAACTGGAACACAGAAAGATGAGCACTATCAACACTGAAAGAAAAGCATTAACGCTTTACTAGGTTTCAAAAACCCGCTGAATACTCAGGTAAATCAGAAACTGATGACATACAGATGCTATTAAACACAGAAAGAAAAAAGACTTCTACCCAGTAATATCTTCAAAAAGAGTAGAATGACATATGACAAAACTTAAGGATTTCAGAATTGCATAAAAACTCACAGTATAAAATTTTCCTCCCACCTACTCATTACGTTTCAAATTTCAGCTTCACTGAACCAGCTAACACTGTCCGTCAACCAAATACCTATTAGGTGCTGAAAGAATGAAAACTGCGGAGTACACTGTAAATAAATGCCACATGACTATAGAAAGCACTTCCAGTTTACAACTCAAATACATCCATCACCCTCATATTTATCATCAGTTAGCAATCCAGTTCATGCACTGTTCTATTAAGACAATATAGCTGCTTTTCCTGCATCTGAGCTAGATCTCTTATGGCTGCTAGCATTTAAAGAAAAGAAAACAGGCAGAAGTCAACCATGAGCAGAAATACTGAAGCCAGCATTCGCTATGAGTTTGTGTTACCTGGGTGCCTGATCTTAGCATTTAAGACTGCACAAAGCTCTCACTGAAACTGTTTCTATAGTAAGGTAACACAAAAGTTCTCTCCCTTCTTCTGGTCATTAGCCAAGAACATATAAACTTGCATAGAGCCCCCGAATTACTTCTTGACTTTTTCACATTTTTTAAGATCTTAATTATCTGTGATAAGTTTCCCTCACTGGTGAAACAAGCTTAGAGTTTTGAACCTGCTGTGAAGAGAGATGAATCATGCAGCATGGTCATAGGGTTTAACTTTCAGAAGGTACCAGGAATAGGAAGAAAAAAGTTGAGGTTTTCTTTTCCACATGTAGTAGCACACATGATGAGAATGAAGGAAACAAACGTAACTATGGCATTGGACTACCCGTGACTACCTTTGTTATACTCACATAATAAGGCTCAGCTTCCCTTTCAGTTATCTCATCCTGATACAGAGTGAAACAGGTTGGTATTCGTCCAAACCACACATCGCGAAGCACATCTTTGTCATCTGTCATTCTTCCAATGGATGGTGAAGCACATGTAGATCAGTTTGGTTCTTCAGTTAGAACTGTAACCCCGTACCCCCCAAGAGAAAGAAGTCAGCACAACTGCAAATAAAACGCATCTTGTTAAAGGTTCTCCCATAACTCTGCTCCTTCAAGCCCGATCGACGCTGACACCAAGACGTTAAAGGCATCCGGTTGTGCGAAGAATGGGGCGAGTTAAGACACTTTCCCAACTACAAGCACACGGTGGATGACAAGTAAACGAGCACTTTCTAAGCCCGCATCACCCATAGAGGCACAGGGACCTTTCCTGTTACGCTCTGCGGTCACCCCGCAGCTCTCACGCCCCGCGGAGGCCCCGGCTTTACCGCGGGCGAGCGGTCCCGCAGCCACGGGCAGCCAGCGGAGCCGGTGTCCGCAGCCGAGCAGGAGGACGGGCAGCGGCGGGGACGAGGAAGCAAGCAGGTCTCTCTCTGCGGCGGGGCCGCAGCCCGGCC
>VZZY01001822.1:40956-59594 GCA_013400335.1 Eurystomus gularis
GCCCGCAGCTGTGTCCGGGTGGGCTCCAGCCCGCTCCTGAGGCGTCAGCGGCGTCGCTCAGCACGTAGGCCGCGCTCCTGCCACCGCCCAGGAGCCGGGGAAGGCCAGCGCTGAAAGCTTCGGGTGCTTTCGGGTGTAAACGCTCTTCTGAGGATTTCGAGCACAGTCTAGCTGCTTAAGCCCTCGGTTCTCTTTCAGAGGATTGTTCTCGTTTCCTATTCTTTGTGTAGATTTTATACACAATGATTTTATAGCATGGTCTCAGGAGAGTGAAGAGTACCTGCTGCCCCGGGGGACATCTCGTACATACCAAACCATCATCCTGGTGTGGTATGCAACCAAACAGGTTACATACTGCTACATACCAGACTGGGTCAGTTTTTATCATCCCAGTGGGTGCAAACTCACAGTGAATTCCTTCTCTGCATTTTAAAGAACGTCTCTTGCAATGCTGTCGCTGCAAATTCCCATCTCGATGTCCTACAGCTGTAGGAGTGAACAGGAAGAACAGCACTTTTCAGGTGGGAGGAAACATCGTAATTCCAAGGAAGACTGGTATCATAGCTTCCTTGCTAGTATGTGCACACACCAGCAGTGGCCCGGGCTGGGCTTTTCTGTGGCAAGATGTACAGCTGTTTTCAGTGTATTGCTACTGGCATTTTGGCAGTTAACATTTTAAAGTAAACTGATTAAATGTGGTTTTACCCGACGTGGATGGTACATGGCAATTTCAGTAGTGTGATGTTCTTGCTGTGCTGGCTCCTGGCCACCAGATGTCATGCAGTGGCCATTGCTGCTGAAGGTGTCTTAAGGAATTCAAGAACTAACTGCAGTGATTACTGATTTTTTGTGAGTTTTACCCAAAGAGTGACATTTTAATGAATTTGTTATTAATTCAACTGTGTGGCTCGGTGAATTTTAGTATTTTTTCAGTCATCTGAAAGATTGGAGAAGTCTGAAGAGTTTATTTTTCCCAGTTTAAATAAGCTTGTTATGATCACCTGATTTTGTTAAAACATAATCTGAATATGGGCCCTATTATAAACTATTAGAAAAAACCCCAACTTTTGCTAATGCTGTAAAAGCAAAAAGTTTAGCTGTGGCCCTTCAGTGACTTGTGTTGTACACAGTGAAACTTCAAACTTTAATTCAAAAAACAGGTAAACTGTCTGCCCCAGAGCTTAGGGAAAGATGGCACATAGCACGTACTATATTGCAAGGGAGTTAGACTCTCAAGTGACCCTTACGCTCCTAAATACAGACAATTTACACTTGCCTTGGGTGCACATATTATAGAATCATAGAATGGTTTGGGTTGGAAGGGACCTTAAAGATCATCTAGTTCCAGTTTGCTCAAGGCCCCATCCAACCTGGTCTTGAATACATTCAGTTATGGAGCATCCACAGCTTCTGTGGGAAACCTGTTTCAGCATCACACCACCCTCAGAGTGAAAAGCTTCTTCCAAATTTCTAATCTAAATCTACCCATTTCTAGTTTGAAGTCATTACCCTTCATCACTACAAGCCCAGCTTCCTTGTAGGCCCCCTTCAGATACTGGAACACCACAATGAGGTCCCCCTGGAGCCTTCTCTTCCCCAGGCTGAACAGCCCCAACTCTCTCAGCCTGTCTTTGCAGGAGAGGTGTTCCAGCCCTCTGATCAGGTGTCCCCCCTCTCCTCTGGACCTGCTCCAACAGGTCCATGTCCTTCTTGTGTTGGGGCTCCAGAGCTGGATGCAGTACTCCAGTTGAGGTCTCACAAGAGCGGAGCAGACAGGGAGAATTAGCTCCCTCGACCTGCTGGCCATGTTTCTTTTGATGCAGCCCAGGATACAGTTGGCTTTCCGCACTGCACTCCCACATTGTTGGCTCATGTTGAGCTTTCCATCAACCAGCACCCCGAAGTCTTTCTCCTCAGAGCTACTCTCAATGCTCTGTATTGAGCAGCACCTCTAAAGGGTGTGCTAACACTGAGATGATGGAAGGGGAGGGATTCCTCCAGAAATGTTCCCTGGGCACTCACCACAGTTTAAATAGGGTGGATGGTGTGGAAATGACTGTCTTGCAAACCTGGAATGGCAGAAACTTCTGGATGCAGAAAGATGCTTCCATGGAGACCTGCACAGAACTGATCCCAGAATTACAAAGGCATCCAAACCACAAGCACTGGTCATTGCTAAAGGCTTTTTCTATGGATTTCTGCAAGGAACCCCCTTAATGCTGTTACAGGTCTGTTGAAAGCAGTTTGATGAGAATGCACTGGCTAGTGGAGCTGCTGTGAGGTGCCAGCACCACTCAGGAAAAAAAAACAAGTAAAGTAGTTTGCCCTGGTTAGAAGATTTACAAGATTTCAAAAGCTTTGCACATAAGGATTTCCCTACAGGAGATCACAGAGAATCATGTTTATTCTTAGACCTTTCCTCCTGTGAGTTCCTCAGAGTTCTTCTATAGGAAAGAGTTGACTGGGTAGTGCTGAAGGCTTTGACTGATCATTGTAGCAGCACCACTAAAAGTAATGCCAGCTTGTATTGGAAAGAAACTGGCCCAGAAACATCCACTGGCACAACTGCTCCCACTCATTTTTTTTCTCCTGAACAGGAAGAAGTCTACCAGTGCTGCTACTAGCACTAACACTGATAGCATGTATATACTGAGGATATGACCCACTCTTGATGCTGCCTATGCCTCCCTCCTGAGGTCTTACTTAACTTCTGCTGCTACAGCTCTTGAAGCACACCACTGGCCAGCTAGACTGGGTAATCAGCATTCTGTTGATTACTAATGACAGCTACCCAACAGTTTAAACGTTTACTTTTGCATTATTCTCTCATGTATAGTATAAGGAACGTAGGCACCTGACTCAGGCATATGGATTCCAAAACTGAATACCCCAGAGTGCCCAAGTCTTTGCTGGATCTAGAGACAAGATGCTAACCAGAGAATAAAGCACAGTAAGTTATAAAGTGAGATAATTTGCTGTTTAGAGTATCTTCCTATTTAAACGTTCTAGCAAACTGCTGATTTAGTTACCAGACACAGATGCAGCAAGATGCATTGTAAAATCTGTGTGAGATTATAAAGATAATAGTTTCATAGGCAAATGAGGCTCTGCTACTGAGATGAACTTGGTTACATCTAACATAACTGCTGAACAAATAAAGTAAACCTGAAGTGAACGCCCACTTTGCTATTAGTATGGCTATAAATAGTGAGTCTGAATCCAAACATGAAAACCAATTGCTAGGATGGGATGTCAAAACAGATACAATAAAAAAGGAATTATCTCCATTGGCATATTGTTTTCCACATTGTGATCTAATGCTTCAAGCAGCATCATCACTTGGCAGAATGTGTTATCTAATGTTTCAGATTGCATCATTGCTCGGCAGAATGGACCAGTCTAAATTGGAAGGGAAAGAGCTCAACAAACATATTTCCAATTCCAAAGATCCTCAAGCAGTATTCCCCCATTTTAAACGTCATCATCAGACAACACAGAGTGAGTCATTGCCTAATGGCACCCGAATCAAAACACCTGTTAGTGAGTACCTGCGGTATGTGAAGGTGCTTGTAAAGAACAAGATTATAATTAAAGATGCATCAATTCTAACAAAAATAAGAGAAATGGAACAGATGGTTTACATATTTGTGGGCAGTTATGTTTTTGTGTAATGGTAGTGGAGATGAAGATTTGTAAACAGAATCACTGTATAATTTAGGTTGGAAGAGACCTTTGGAGTCCTTTCCTGACCTCTAGGCCAACACCCCTTCTCAAAGCAGGAGTAGCTACAAAGTTAGATCATGTTAGTGAAGGCAAATAATGCCAACATTTGGCTGCTGAAAGGTTACCTGAAATAAAATGTGAAATCGTATTTCCCAGTATATTTGGTATAACTGGGATAACTGATATTCATTGCTTTGATCACCTGGAACAAATTTAATGCTGCTTTCCTATAACTGGTATTTTTTTAGGGCACCTACATATAGTTACAGTAAGGATCATTCATATGTATGAGAAAGAATGGTGGCAGGTGGACAAAAATTTCCCTTTATTTAGGCCTGGCTCCTCTCTGTGTAAAGTCCTGAGTCCATTGAATCAAATGGAGCAAAACACACAAAGATATGTGAAACTTAACTTATTCCCGCATTGCTGTGTTAGGAACTGATCAGCAACCACTATTGATGTTTTCCCTTCACTTCCCTAACAGTTTTTATTTCCTAGCTATTGTCTTTTGAGTATTTAAACAAAACCAGATTGTGAGACTCATTAATGTACACCTTTTAACATGCAACAGTGCGTAAGAGTCAAATGAAACTCGTGATGCCGCTATTTAGCTAAATAGTTCATTGTTGCCTACTCCCAGTGAAGAATTAATTTGATTAATTACATGAGAAGCTGATTCATTCATCTGAGACCTGTCAGGAAATATTACAACATACAAATACCACGTCTGATGACACTTAATGGTTTCCAGATACAATTTTAATCTATATATTTGTGGAAGAAAAAAAAATCACTCTTACGTGGGTATAATTCTCCTTTTGTGGCCCATCCACCTACTAGCATTTGCCTTCTATAACAGGTGAATAGGTTTGGAAATATTCTGGACTTTGTTTTAAACTCTTTCTTGTCTAAATAACTGAAGTGTGCTGACACTAGTGTGTCAGAAGTGTGCTGTCCCTAGTTTTCCTGCACAGTAAACTCTGTTTTGCTTTGCTGATTTTCTGTTTTAATAATAGCTTAAAATTCCGAAGGCATATTTCAGACTATCTGATTAATCTTTTATTGCTAAAAGAAGTGACTGGACTTTAGGAACTCCTAGTTCTAAGTCTGCTGCTTTTTATTTACCTTGAATAAAATTTATTGTGTTTGCTACTTTGTCATAGCCCCCTTAAGACATCTTGGTCTTAGTGAGGAGGGAGGGAAATACCATGGTTTAAAATTTCACAGTACTTATGTATGGAGCTTTCTTATGGCCATAAATCAGATCATAAGAGTGCTTTTAAAATATATTAATAGTGCCAACAGCCATTTGTTCACTTAGCTAGATTTTCATCCCTCTGCATGTTAACTAAGTAATACTTACTCTGTCAGGTGTTGTCATTTACCGAAGCAGAGTGCCTGGGATTCAAAAGGCAGTAGGATGATGATTCTCGATGTTTCCCATTTTTCCTGTTGGGAATACCAAAAGAAAGGTTAATGTCTTTGTCAGTACTGTCTTGGTATGTGACTGAATTGGCCCCATCTATATTTGATACATAAATTCAGCCATTTATGACCAAGGATCACCACTAGCTTAGTGCTGAATCATAGCATGGCCAGGAAGTAAAACAAAAATATAAGGAGGAGAATGTAGTCATCCTGTGCTGTTTGGCTATTGGAACAGCCTTTAGGTTGCGTATTTTTAGGCAAGAAGACATTTCACCCTTAATCTGAACGGAAACCTCCTGTTAATGCTGCTGGGATGTCAGCTTCTGAGACAAGGGCAGTCCACTCCTTGGTACAACAAAGACACTAAGCACTCATGTGTCACATGGTACTTGGGAACTCCCAGAACTGAACCTAGCATTAACTTCTGCTTATTGACATCTAACATTTTATACCTTGGTAAGAAGACCTCTTGCTGTACAGCTTTATGTTAAAATTCTGTCAATAAGAATTTAATTCTTTTTCTATCTTACATTGCATAATTTCAAGCATCTGAGTTAGACACGGTCATCCACAGATACTCATCACAACTGAGTCTATCAGCTAATTTACGAAACCTGACATTACTATTGCAATAAAGTATCAAATACCATAGGGGTTCATGGACAACACCCTGCTAAGTGTGACATGTACAGATGGCCAGATTCCCTGCCCATAGACATCACCATGGCTTCAGAAAAGTCATTTTCTGTTCTCAGTAAACCTGTTTGTCTATTGCATCTAACCTAGACCATGGTTTCTTCCTCCTCAAGGAAGAAAGTTCAACAAGGCCAAGTGCAAGGTCCTGCACCTGGGTCGGGACAATCTTCGCTATCAGTACAGGCTGGGGGATGATGTGATAGAGAGCAGCCCTGTGGAGATGGACTTGGGGGTACTGGTGAACGAAAAGCTGGATGTGAGCCAACAGTGCACACTTGCAGCTCAGAAGGCCAGTTGCATCCTGGATTGTATCAAAAGAAGCATGGCCAGCAGTTCGAGAGAGATGATTCTGCCCCTCTGCCCTGGTGAGACCTCACCTGGAGTACTGCATCCAGCTCTGGAACCCTCAACACAAGAAGGACATGGACCTGATGGAGCGGGTCCAGAGGAGGGCCACAAAAATGCTGTGGTGAATCGACCGCGACGAGTGCTAAGAGGGCTGGAGCACCTCTCCTGCAAAGACAGGCTGAGAGAGTTGGGGTTGTTCAACCTGGAGAAGGCTCTGAGGAGACTTCATAGCAGCCTTCCAGTACCTGAAGGGGGCCTACAAGAAGGCTGGGGAGGGGCTGTTTACAAGGGCATGTAGCGATGGGACTAAGGGCAATGGTTTTAAGCTAGACAAGGGTAGATTTAGATTAGACATTAGGAAGAAGTTTTTTACTATGAGGGTGGTGGATCACTGGAACAGGATGCCCAGAGAGGTGGTGGAGGCCCCACCTCTGGAGACATTCAAGGCCAGGCTTGACGGGGCTCTGAGCAACCTCCTCTAGTCCAAACACCCTGCAGTGAGCAGGTCCATCTCTAACTAGATCAGGTTGCTATGATTCTTTCTTAGCTTCCTGAAGGGAAATACTTCTGATTTGTAATGAAATATAGGATTTCTCTATTCCAGACAAGACTGGGTTTGTGGTAAGGCTGGATGATCTTCAGCATTTCTACCCAGGGAAAGAATTTTTCTCAGTGATTCAAAATTCACTTTGATAATTTCATAGTAATGAAGTCTTGATAACCCCAGTTCTGATATATCTTTGTTTCTCCATTAATGAAGTGTGTTAAGGAGGTTTAAACTTGAAAAGACTTCTTAGTGAATTTAAAATCAATATTGGATGTGAGTTCTACTTTTTGTTGTATTTGTACAACATTTGAGCTAGTTGCTAAATCACTCTGATTTCTCAGGAAAAAAAAGTAAGCATATGATGCATATAAAATAGGAAGATGGATGTTTTGATGGGAATAAAAGTAAAAATCCTAAAGTCTATCTGATTCCATAAGAAATTCAATTACCCGTGGCCTCATCAGTGATGGGGAGGGAGGAAACAATCACTTCCCTTGACCTCCTGACCAGTGTGTTAGACACACTGTGTCTAACATAGCCCAGTATGTGCTTGGCCTTCATTGCTACATAGGAATTTGCATGTGCCGCTGTTGAACTCCATGAATATTCCAACGGCTCATTCCTCTCATTCACTGGGATCTCTGTGAGCTGCAGCTCAGCCCTCCAGCATATCAACCACTCCGCTCCACAGTTTATGTCATCCAAAAACTCAACAAGTGTGTGTTCCAGCTCATCCAGTCATTAAATGACACCGGCCCTAGTATTGATGCTGGAAGAATGCCACTAATAACCATCTTCTGGTTAGACGTTTGTGGTGGGTGGGCCCTGGCTGGATGCCAGGTGCCCACCAAAGCTGCTTTATCACTCCCCTCCTCAGCTGGACAGGGGAGAGAAGATATAATGAAAGGCTTGTTGGTTGAGATCATTCACCAATTACTGTTGTGGGCAAAACAGACTCGACTTGGGGAAATTAATTGAATTTATTGCAGCTGAAGTCAGAGTAGATAATGACAACAATAAAAACTAAATCTTAAAACACCTCCCCCCCACCCCTCCCTTCTTCNTTAACTTTGCTTCCAATTTCTCTAACTCCTCCCCCCAAGCAACACAGGGGGATGGGGAATAGGAGTTGTGGTCAGTTCATCACACATTGTCTCTGCTGCTCCTTCCTTCTCAGGAGGAGGACTCCTCGCACTCTTCCCCTGCTTCAGCAGGTCCCTCCCATGGGAGAGAGTTCTCCTTGAACATCTCCAACATGAATCCTTCCCATGGGCTACAGTTCTTCACAAACAGCTCCAGCATGGGTCTCTTCAACAGGGTTACAAGTCCTGCCAACAAACCTGCTCCAGCGTGGACTGCTTTCTTTCCATGGGTCCACAGGTTCTGCCAGGAGCCTGCTCCATTGCAGCATGGGGTCCTCCATGGGCTGTATGTAGGTGGTTATCTGCTCCACCATTAACCTCCATGGGCTGCAGGGGAAAACCTGCCTCACCACAGGCTTTCATGATGGGCTGCAAGGGAATGTCTGCTCTGGCAGCCGGAGCACCTCCTCCCCCTCCTTCTTCACTGACCTTGGTGTCTGAAGAGTTGTTCTCACATATTCTCACTCCTTTTGCTGGCTGTAGTTGATGTTGTGCATTTTTCTTTTTTCCCCTTCTGAAATATATTATCACAGAGGCACTACCACCATCACTGATGGGCTTGGCCTTGGCCAGCTGGCATGGGCTCTATTGGACACAGGGGAACCTTCTGGCAGCCTCTCACAGTAAACCACCCCTGTAGCCCCGTCACCACCAAAACCTTGCCATGCAAACCCAATGCAACCGTGAACCATTAACCACTACTCCCTGAGCCCAGTAGTCCAGCCAGTTTTTCACCTACCCTGCAGTCTACTCTTCCGGTCCCTAACTCCTCCGTTTACCTACCAGTATACTGTGAAAGACTGTGTTGAAAGTCTTGCTTGAGATAAGCTACATCTGTAACTCTCCTTTCATTCGCAAAGCCAGCCATTTCATCATAGAAGGCAATCAGGTTGGTCAAGGATGATTTAACCTTTATAAATCTCTGCTGGCTAATTCCAGTCATTCTTCCGTCCTTCATGTACCTGAAATGGGGAGGACTTGTTCCTTATTTTTCCCGGGAGCTGACCAGCCTGTAGATCTTCTTTTTTCTGCTTTTTAAAATATTGATGTAACATTTGCCTTTTACCAGCAAATGGGGAGTTCCCCCAGTTGCCACAGCCTTTCACAGATGCTAAAGAGGAGCCTCACAAAGACATCAACCATCTCAGCTTCCATGGATGCATCTCATACGGTCCCATGTCCAGAATTACTTAAATTCTTTCTAACTTGATCCTCCTATACAGTGGGTAGTATCTCACTCCCCCCGGTTTGCTACTATGCACAGACACCTGCCCTTGCCAGTAAAAAACAAGGTGAAGAAGGCATTAAGTACACTGTTTGTCACTAGGTCCTTACTAGCTTTCCTGCACTATTCAGCAGTGAGCTTACATTTCCCCTCATCTTTCTTTCAAGGCTGGTGACCTGTAAAAGCCCTTCTTCTTGCCCTCTACATTCCTTGGTGGTTTCACCCCCAGCCATGTGTGGCTTTCCTAATTCAACTCTTGCATACCTAGGTGATGCTGCTAGATTTTCTGGTAGCCTGTCCACGCTTCCACTTTCTGCATACTTCCTTTCTGTCTTTAAGCTCAGCTAGAAATTCCCTCTTCAGCTCACCTGGCCTCCTGCCATATCTGCCCAACATTTTGTGCAATCACAATGGGCCACTCTTGTGATTCAATGAGATTTTATTTGAAGATCAGCTCTAATGGGATCTTTTTCTTTCTTGGCTCCCCAGTGTCAGGTTAAGGGCAAGAAAGATGTTTGCCTCCTAGAGCCTCAAGGGCTTGCACTGCACAGTTTTGCAAAGTCCAGAAGTATGTCTGAGAATTCAGCCTCAGAGCCTCAGCTAAGGGGCTTGTGCTCAAGTGGTAGTTACCTTCTCCGGAGTCCTGGATATGGACTTGCACTGAGACAGTGCAAAAGTTAGAAATATTAGATTTATTAAAGCAACAGACACAATAGGTTTGGAATTGCTGTTGATAAATGCACTAACTTCAAAGAAAGAGAATCAAGCTTGAGTTAGTAATTCCTGGGTACATTCAATGCAGTGGGAGAAGCAGATCTGTGCAATAGCCCTAATAAATATTAGTAATGTTAGTAAAAGATATACCATATATTGAAAGCACAGTTTTTACCAAGAAGGCATCCCTATCTTGGGTGGAAGAAGAGGAGAACAGCCCATCAACCATCTGTGCTAAACTTCCAATTTTCTGCTCTGCCTTCCCCCGCCCCTGGCCCCCGGCCAAGAGATATTCCCTTTGTGATTTTTATATCCTAAACCCATCTGTTCCTGCATTCCAGGGGATGTTTAGCATGATTTGGGTGGAGAGATGAGTAATATAGTCATGTATGTTTACCATGTACTCCGTTAGGCTCATTATCATACTTAGGGGTGTGAACTTTTATATTAATTTTGCCATTAATTAGGCAAAGGTCTTTGCTTGGATACTATGGCCTTAAAGATTTATGTACAAGCTGTTTATTTCTGTTGGTTTAGCCAAAACAGGGCTGTCTTATCTTCACAAGATGCCCTCCTTCATCTGTTTGGCAGGTCAGCTCAGCAGATCTCCACTCCCAGAGATAGCACAAGAATCTTGTAGTCATAAACACCTTAACCTTTCTCCTGAAGAGCACTAAACTAGCCTGCACTCCTTTCTCACAGCAGGCTAGGCTGTTATCCCACACCCAGGGATTCCTGCCTACCTGTTCCCTGACCAAGCTGAAGTCCACTCTCCTGAAGTCCAGGTCTTTACTCTGCTACATACCTTCCCTTAGCATTTTAAATTCAACCTGTTTCTCCAGTTCTTTTTAGGCTTCAATCTCCATACTCTGATGAACCTGCTTAAAAGCCTTTCTCAATAGATTAGCAAGACTGTTGGGAAAGGTGTTCTTGCCTCTCTCTCTCATGCTGGTGCCATCACTCCCCACCAGTCCTTGCTCCCAGAAGATGATCCATGGGCATAGAAGCCAAAGCCTGTAACACTAGCCACACTGGCTTTGATCTGCAAGATACATCCTCTTCTACTGACCCCATTTCCTTGACGGGTAGGATCAAAAAGGAACATCACCGTGGCCCCTTTACCACAGCTTAGAGCACAGCAGTCATCTTTGATCTGCTCAAGGTCTCTTTTGGCAGCAACACTTGTGGCCATATGGCTAAGCAGAAATATATAGTAATAGTGTAAAGACAGTAACAGTAGTAGTCCAAAGACCTCATCAGTCCTTCCGTGGTGTCCCACACTGGAGCCTAGGACAAGCAATCATCTTCCCAACAGCAGGTCTGACCTGTAGATGGGTGCTCTGGCCCCTAGAGAAGGGATTCTCAGCCACTGTTACCCATTACTTCATCATTATGGTGCTGGTTCCAGCCAGTTTGTGATTTTCATTGAATACCCCTGAAATTCCCTGATTTTAGTTATTCCTCAAAACTTTCTAGCCCATGAAAATTTTACTGTCTTGCTAAATATCATAGCTCATCAATAAATATTTTAAATAAGAACAGTCTTAGAGATGTTTAAGGAAATCCACTGCTTGTTTCATGAAATATTGATGATTCTAACTATTTCTGTTGGTCTATGACAGCTCTTTTTTCTCTCAGTCCATATGTATATGGCTTCCTTGATAACCTATTGGGAAGGGCATGGTTATAAAGACTGAATAAATTTCAGCTTACTCATTCTCCTTCATCTACTTTTTGTAGACCAGCTAGTAGATAACTCCCTAATTATTGTTTATTGATGGTAGAAATTCACTGACCTGCATTCTCACAGCCACTCTCTGTGCTTGTTTTAAATATTACATCCCTATTCTCTGTGATCACAACTGATTATCTTGGGAAAAGCAAATGCTGACAAACAGCTCTGCCACTTCAGGCTTCTACTCCCTGGGACTCCCAATAAGTGGTTTGCCTCATCAGGCTGTTTCAACACCTCCTTTTTTGGATAACTCTTCATGGGACAGTGCAAGGTTTAGATTCATCTGAGAAGAGGACAGGGCTGATGGCTGCACAGATGGATTTCACAGGGTCTTCAAACAGACAGAAGGTCTGTGTAATATACAGGAGACAGGAGGAAGAAGTGACTGGTGAACATAACTATTAACAGACAGTTTCAATTTCCTAGTAAAGCTCCTGTATTATCTGCAGACAGAAAGGAGCAGTTATGTACTGTTCCTTTAGCACCTAACTAGGTTACAGAAGACTGGATAGCTCTTGGATTTGTCACAGAACACTCATATCCCATAGTGATGTAATCAGCTGTGCTTACGCTTCAGTCTTTAGCATTTTGGTTTGAGATTGTAAATTGCTGAAGATAGAGACCTGCCTTCCTGCATGCTTGTATGCTTCACAGCTCATCAGTTAGTATAAATCATAATAAAAACCCAATAATTATGTATTTAATTTACAGGGCTACTGATTAAGTACTATACTCAGAATCTCTATTGAATAATTAATTCTAAATTTCATGGTAGTTTCTGCCTTCGTTCTTAAAAACCAAGAGAAAGATTGCTATCCTAACTTAAGCCATGCTGGCTGGTGGATGCGTATGAGAATATGATGAAAATACAAGAGAATGGCAATGCTGATTTAGTCAAACTTAACTGAAAAATTCTTCTCTAAGGTGACAGGTTTCCAAATTAATTTCAACCTAGAGAATAATTAAAACTTAGATCAGGATGCAAAATAAGAACACAAGATATAGCTTAGCTTTTGGGCAACCATAAAAGTGTAGCAGTACTATGCACAGTAACTAGCGGAAAACTGGAAAGCAAGAGGAACAAAGCAAAGCTATCCCTACTCTGGAAAACATAAGCACATCTTGAATTAGGCAGTAAATTAATATTTTGCCATATTAAATTCCCAATGCCTCATTATTATGTTAATGTTGGTATTTTTAAATGGAATTTATTTATGGTCTTATTAGTATACATTTGAATTGGGACTATAGGAGGCTAGAGTGCTAGAATGAACATTCTTTTTTTTTTTTTTTTTAATCAAACTGCTGGAGCCCCTGATGCACCCAGCAGCACAATGCTGCCAATAAATAGCATCCTACCCCTGGGAGAAGCAGCACCTCCCACCTCCCACTCAGTTTCTAACAGTCTACAGAAACACCAAGATGGTAAAGGAAAAGAAAATTTGCCAAAATGTGGAACATTCCTTCCTCTGAGTAGCATCTACAGCATTTATTCAGTCTAGTTACAGAGTCTGCTTTCTCATAGCTGTTTTATCTTCCCCTGTTACAGTTCCAGGAAGGAAAAAACTACTGAAAAACCTCAGATACCAAATAAATGTCATAGTGAACCCATGTTGACATGAAGGGAGCAGGTGTGAAAAACATAGCATACATATAGTGTTTTACGGATTTTAGTGTTCAGCTTGAGACCAGGCACAGGATCTTTGTGTATATGCAAACTGGCAAGTCCAAAGATTGAAAGCTTTGAAGAAACTATGAGATGAAAAACGTACAGAGGAAACATTCATCTTTTACATGAAAGCAGAGGAACACAATACTTGGATACTCAGAGCAAGACTGAAGTGAGTTGTAGGTGTTGTCTTGGTTTTGTAGTGACACTGCCCTTCAAAGAAAGGTAGTTGTCATTAAGAGAAAATTAATTGTCATTAACGGAATGAGAAAAATACTTAGCAGGTAACAGAGAAGAAAACCCCTGAAAGGAATGTTTTCTGTGGGACAGTTTGCTTTTTTTTCTGTGAACTGATTGGAGAAGGAATTAAAACTACTACGATGGTTGTATTAGCAAGAGTAAAAGTGATGTCCTACACTGGGAACTCCTGAACATTTCATAACTGAAATCTGTTTGGCTATCTGCCTGGACTCGTGGGCTGCACCTAGCTGGCATTAAAATCAGATAGAGCACTCTCACTGTTAGCATCATGATGGGAGTATTACGTGGAGGTAGTAACTAGTGCAGAAGTAGTTCACTTCTACATTTAAAAAAAAATAGGATGGCTGTGGATAGCACTGTAGAACTCCATGTTATGGTTAAAAATCACATGCTACACCTTGGCTACTTGTGGGACACTTTTAATGGGTAAGCACTGGAGTTACACAACCCCATGAACTACTTAAAAGACTTACTTTGTTTCTTTCCCTTGAGCTGTAGGATTCTAAGGTAAAAGCCTCTTTAAAGGGCCAAAGATCTGTTGAAGGATTCTTCTGTAGCTGACAGGAGGGTCTACATTACACCTTCCATCTATGCAACTCAAATATATGCAACAGCAACAATAAGAAGCCATGCTAATATTGAATTGAACAATTGAATATGCTAATTCCCCATTACCAAATCTATACAATTCTATCTGCTCTGGACTACTCTGCTTAAGGAATAAAAATCTTACTCAGAGTATAAACGGGTTCAGCGGAACTATCCATGAATTACCGGATTAGAAATTAAACCAACGCTATCAGAAGAGTGAAAGGTGAAATCTCGGCCCTGACAAGGGCCACATGCATTTTTTACTTATCTGATCAGTAACTAGCACCTCAGAGATGGGCATTGCATGCTTTCGACAGAGATACCAGCTCACAGATGGAGTTAAAGGCCAAAGATCCCAAACTGGACCATGGTGGCAATGAGACCAAAAGCATCCAACACACAAAGCTAAAGTCCTGAAGTAATCATGCAGTGTGTACAAGTAAAAAGAAATTCAGGGTATGAAGTTATGTAAATTCATCCCCACTCCAAATGTCCCTCAGAGCCCGAGATGCCTCCATCTACTTCAGCTCCAGCACCTTCATACTCACCTGCATGTCTCCTCAGGCAATCCAGCCATATGGCTACCAGACAGACCAGGGTATCATGGCAACTGGCATGCCAATACCGTTGACGAAGTGAAGATTGCCCTTTGAGCCTGACTGATGTTTTGCCTCACCTACAAATTCTTCTTGGCTTCCAAATGTACTTCTTGGTTGAAGCAGAAATCCCTGGCTCTTGCTTGTTGATTACTTAGTCCTAGTTTCATTCCATCTCTGCTTCCTATTTTTCCAAAGTCTTTCCCTGTGACATGGACTTGCTGACCTTCATGGGGTTTGCCCTGCTACTTGTTTTAAGGGTCTCTTGGCTTCTCTGGCTTCCTACCTATTGCTGTGGCTGCAATTATGTCTGGCATGTTCCAGAGCTAATTTAGTTCCTAGCCTTGGCTTTCTCTGGTCATAATGTTTAGTTGCATTTTCCATTTTTGATTCAAGGCTGTCTTTAACCACTAGAAACAACCCACATCCCACCATGTATAATAATTTACTGAGGGCATGTATTTATGCTTTTTTTTCAAGACATGGAGCCTCTTTTCAGAAGCTCAATCTCTGAAAGAGGCTCTAGTCTCGCCTAGCAAGACCTCTACTCTTGCTGGGCCAGAAAGAAAATATTAGCAGCGATATGACTGTGAGGCGGAATGTCCCCTGGTAGGCAGGATATTCCTGAATTAAAGCTACCATTTTCATCACTGTTTCTACATCATACTCTTGGAAAAAAAATGGAAGCTAGTGCATCATTGTGTACAGAGCCTGCTATTACTATGTGTTTTAAACAAGACCCAAATATGCCAACCACAGGGAGACCCAGCAGAGATTTAGGCCAGGCAATACTTAGTTTTTATCTCCCTGTCAGCCATAGGCAAGAAGCAGTCATCCAACACAGTCTTGTGAAAACTGAAGTGGTTCTAGGCACGTGGAGAGTTGAATCCCTGAGTACTTGGGGCACTTTCAAGACAAACAAGGAGGCACTCCTGGAATTTAGGTGCCCGTAGGGTTAGGTGTCAAATGAATGTGGGATTTCAGGACCATAGTTTGGATCTTACATATTTTATGTGGGACACAGGTGGGATTTTGGCCCCTGTGTACTTTATTGCTCTTTTATGACCAGCTCCCAAAGTGTGGAATTACCTGAATCTCAAATGTTCACTTGCATGTACTGTTTCTGGAGGAAATTTCAAACCTCTATTGTATTGGAAAAGAAGACAAAATATTAGATTACAAAGGTGATGATACTCCATTCCTATTTTTCTATAATTTGCTTATGGGCTTTAGATTGCATTTTCACATATATTGGGCCATATGTTGGAACAGTGTTTCTGTTTTGAAACAATAAAAAGGGAGGATCAATGATTTTAATAAATAGTGTTATCTCGACTTGTGTGTTATTTAGTTTCTGTAACAGCTTTTGAGTCTACATTTGTCTGATTGTCATAGTAATTCCAAAATTAGCATGTTTCTGGGGTTTTTTTTGTAAATCTCACATACAGTGTGCAGTCAAGCTAGGTGGATATTGAATATGATAAATTCTAATCTAGATACCAAATGATCTTCTTTTTCACTGTGTTGGAATGAAACCAGACAGGAACAGGATAATTTCTTGCATAATATCTTTCTATGATATGAATTACTACGAACTGTTGCAAAACTGTTTTGGTTCACATAAAAGCTAGACTGACTTGTTCTGTTGCATGTGTCAGGAGTGCTGACATAAATATGACCATCACATAAAGTTTCCTAAATGACTGGCTAATTCTAATTAATTTTTATCCCAACTAATGGTCTTAAAAATGCCTTTCCTGAAAGAAGTCCAAATTTTCTAGATAAGCCTATGAACAAGTACTGCTACAAGTACTGAGCTTCTACAAATGTTTGGATCGAGATCACCTATTGTTCTGATACTGCCATATTTAATGCTCGGACTGTAATTCTGGCCAAAATTTGAACAATTCAACCAAATCCCCTTCACCTACTTTTGTCTGTCAGGATATTGTAGTCTATATTAGCACGGAAGCACAAATGCTGGGTACCTCAAAGCTGATGTTTCATACTCATTTCTTATACGTGTCACTCCAGAGAGATATTTAAAGCTGCACATTTTCTAGGTACTCTGTGATGTTAATGCTGATCTAGACGTTGCTGAGATAATCTAAAAAAGATCTGAAAAGATGCACTTTGCCTTTTTTCTGTTCTGTGATTTACACTGTATGTGCTCAGGCCATATATGTATTTTTTTCGGTGTGGAATGAAGTAGCACAGGTCTGCTGAACCTACCCTTGGCTGCCTGGCCTGCCAAGAACTGTGGTACCTAATGGGTACAGTAGCAGAGAGAGGAGACTTCGGGTCTGCAGTGGCCCAAACTCCTTTCTCTCCAGTGCTATTCAGCTGAAGTGGCTCACCAACAACAGTTTATTCACCTTTGCTCCAGCACAACAGAATCCTGATTATAACCGAGACCTAAGTGGAAATGTAGTACACATACTTAGTTGTATGTTTATCTGGCTTCTTCAATGGTGAATGCCATAAAATGTCATGTTTATACCAGCTGTGGGTCTCTAGTCAAGGAAATAGAAAGGAATAAGTCTAGGCCAGGGGTCCTCAAACTTTTTAAACAGGGGGCCAGTTCACTGTCCCTCAGACACTGTCGGGGGCCGGACTATAGTTTGGAAAAAAATGAACGAATTCCTATGCACACTGCATATATTTTATTTGTAGTAGTGCACAGAAAAACAGGAAAAAGAATGCTGTATCTGGCCCACAGGCCGTAGTTTGAGGACCCCTGCTCTAGGTTAAAATAAGAGAACAGGTATCGCTATTTGGATCTTTACAATGCATAGTCAGTGTCCAAAAACCCTATCCAGACAGAGGAAACAGGACTTCCTGCTTTATTCCTACTCATCCATCAAGGACAGCATGCTACCTGTCATCAGATTTCCTGCCTCTGTCCTTGGAGATACTTGAAACCCAATTGGACATGGTCCTGAGTAACCTGCTCTCACTGACCCTGCTTGAGCAGGGAGGCTGCACTAGACAACCTTCAGGGGTCCCTTACCACCTCAAGTATTCTGTGATTCTATGATTTCCATATAAATTGCTTTTCTGAAAGGGACATTTTTTTTTTTCTTGATCCCTTATGCATTTCCTGAGGGTACAACTGTCTACATTTCCAGTTCTGCCCAAGTTTGCCATGGCATATATTTAATTTGGGGAGAATTCACTTTCTTCATAGTTTAGTCTGTTTAGTTAATGACTAGCCAAGTAAATTACACAACACTCAGGGAAATAACTGAATTTGCCCCCCAAACAGGTGCACATATTGCTTTGGGTAGAACAGCAGCATAGGTAGGTAGGGCTGAGCTGCTCGTGCAAACCCCTTCTATATTTTGTCCGCCCCTGCCTTGCTCACTCACATCCTTGTCCTGCTGCTGTAGAAACCCCAGCATTAATTTCTGTCCATCTCAGTTTATGTAGCGTTCGTCAATTATCGGCTGATTATGGCCATTTCATAACAGTGAATTTAAAGTTTTCCCAGCAGACAGACTTCCAACACTTCTACTGTCCCACGTTAGCATTTTGAGCAGACGAGTATCAGACACATGCACGCTCGTTCGCTACAACTTCGGGCAAGACGGCACCTGCCAGCGCAGGTCTCCGAAGGAAAGCTGGAGAAGACCTCGAGGTCACTTCAGAGAAGATTCCTAGAAGCTCCCACGGGACCACCAGGTCCTGGCGGGGGCTGGTCACGGTGCTCCCTGCTGTGACCCTCCCCGTTGCCAGCCGGCCGAGGTGCGCCCTGCGCGGCCCTCCTCGGCGGAACAGCGCCCGGGCAGGGCGGCTACGGCCCGTTGATCCCCGTGGAAAGGGATAAGCAGCTAATTAATGCATGTCGCGGGCACCGGGACAGAAAGCAGCGCTGCAGGGCTGGGGCGCGCTGGCCGCTGGAGAGCCCCCTCGGCTCAACGGGAGGGCGGCGGCGGGAAGGGTGAGTCGGGCCGGGCCGGGCCG